>CABFOW010001713.1:57847-108560 GCA_902141385.1 Timema californicum
TTTTTTTTTTTTTTGTATGGGAATATATACAAATATGTGTATGTACCTTCTGTGCTTAGAGAAGTTTAGGGGAAAACACCAATGTGTTAGCATAAAAATCAAAAAAGTAATGGCAAAATATGTGACATTATGTCAATGTTCTAAAAGTATAGTTAAAGCAAAGCCAATAGCTCTTCTTTAGTATCAAAAGTACACCACCCATAGTCTGAGGCTGCACTAAATTGTTGTATATGGATATTATAATATTTTTACCACCCTATATTTATACTTTATATACTAAGAAGCAGTCACATTACAGATTATTATTATAAGTAAACAACAAATTACAAAATATATTTGTTAAGACAAATTCTTTATAAGAAGTGCATGAATGGTTAAAAAATGATCATTTATTACTAAAAGTCACTTTCTGTGTTTCTAATGTTTTGATTTTTTCTTATTTGTTTTCAAACAACAATTTACACATAAAGAGTACCATTTTTAACTGCTTTATTATAGATTTAAGTTCATGTTGGTGACCTGGCGGTCTAGGGGTAAGGTGTCAGACTTATATGCTGGCGGCCGGGGTTCAATCCTCGTTCCCGGCATAGATTTATCTGATTACCAAACCTTTCCTTCACAAGACATCTTGTGAATGTGGGGAATGCCAGGCCTCCGCCGTGGTTCGGATTCCACGTTAAAATGTAGGTCCTCCATTTCATCTCACAATCACCATACCATTACACATTAGCGTAAGTGCGTATAACCCGAACGGGTAGTAAGACGCGATGCTAATAATAATAATAATAATAAGTTCATGTTTCTGTTTTGAAAGGTTGATTGTTGACATTTTGATTGCAAAGAATTCAGTATAAGTTATTTAAGGAATAAATGTTTTAATGTCTGCAATAGATAGTTAACTTAGTATTTCCTCAAGAATATAGAATTTGTACCAAGTGTCAATTTTCAAATGTGATTGTTTCCCAAATATAATAATAGGATAATAAAGGTAGCCTAATATTTGTAAGACTACAATTTATAGCAAAATTGCTAAACTAGGGAGAGACAGAAAAGTAAATTTGAACGGTGATGCACCAATAGAATTGAGCATAAAGAAAAAACCCCATAACACATATTCCAGGACATTACTTAAATAACAATAATCATAATAATGAACGTGATGGACCACATCAATATAATTGTTGATGTCTAAACTCAAGGAACCAAAGTGAGTAGGAAAGAGTTGATCAAAGAAAATGGGGAAGAGTATAACTAAATGTATAAAAAGTTCGAGGGAAGAATTTAAATCTGCCACTACTTCATAGGTTGATGATATATGCCAAATATCCAATTGAATAGGAAACACAGAAGAATAAAATAGATTAATAGTACTATAAAATTATGGGAGGTCGAGATTTTCTTCAAGACTGGTACTCTACACATAAGTACAATGCAAACATCAATTTTGAGTACACCCCATTACCAGTGAAAGTCTTTCACTTGGAAAGTTTTATAAAAGTTTTGAGCATTATGTGAATAATTCTGGTAAGTTTATTTTCTACTAGACCATGAGTGTTTCCAGTTTTAATGAACTTCTGGCTAAAGTTGGACAATCAATTTCTCGACAGGACACCTATTGGAGAAGGAGCACGATAAATCATTGTATGCAGCATTTGTTCCGAAAATAGACTGAAGTAATGGGCTGGTCCAAGCACTATCTGGTGAGCAATGACAGAATTGTCACCAGTACACATGGCTCGATTTCTTCACGCTAAAGCATCCTAGTCATAAGACAAAGAAGTCGTTGCAATGTTTTGGTGCTCCACAACTCATTTCAACTGCTGAAACATTGTTTTGTCGTGTTGTTGCCAGTGTACACATTTGCATTCAAATATATTGAACACACTGCCATGATAAAAAATATTTAGACAATTTGTCGACTGTATACACATAGTTAATATAATTTTCAATATAGTAAAAATTAGCATAATAAAGATATTTAATGTATTTAAAGTGTTGATTGAACATTACATTGAGATGATAAAATATCTAAAGCCTTTAGAAAAACTTTCTTTTTTCCCATGGTTCACTTGTAGGAAATATTTAGTATTTTTCATAAAAAAAACTATTTTTATAAAAAAAAATCATAGAAAAATAAATGGTTGATAAAAAATTGGAGTGAATTGATAACTTTAGTCAATTTGTGAAGCTATCAACACACATATAACCAGAGCAGGTAGTAAGACGTGGTGTTAATAATAATAATCTACACTATAAACTTGCTTAATGATCTTTCTAGCAACAGTTTTATCTGAGTTTCCATACTAAGAGATAAAACAAAAACAATATGTTGTGATAATTTGTTATAATTAATAATATTCAATACTTACCCACTAAGTACAATAGCCACCGCATCATTCAAAACACTTTCACCAAATACTAAGGCATATAAATTAACATCGACGTGAAGGTCATTGAAGATTGCCAATATAGTTAAAGGATCGGTGGACGATATTAATGCACCAAAATATAAGGTGTCCAAAAATGTGAAGCTATTTCTCAAATAGGACACTTGTTGGATGAACCCATACATGACAGCCCTGCAATAACAAAAAAAAATCAGTATTCAAAACAAACCAAAATTAATGTTACACAGAAAAAAATGAATAACTAAAAATAGGTGCAGTACAAATAATAACTAATGTTTATACATGAATAAACTAATTTACAAAATATAAAACAAACATTTGACAATACCTAGAATACTCCTCAATACAAATAATAATAAACACACATTATTAATTACAATAATAATCAGTTTCCAGACTTTGATGACCTAAAATAATGTAAAAAATACTTATGAAAGAGCAAAAATTCAAATAAAAACTAATATTGAATGCACACAACTAAATCAAACACACACTTCCCTAATGAAAACTATAAATGCCTAAATAATGATAAAACTTTCAAAACTAAAGTCTTGCATTCAATTAAACATGCTATTTATTTACAAACATAAGGTTTGGAAGTAAAAGCTATTGCCTCTCAACACAACACTCTTGTAGTGTTTCCCCAGGGATATGTATTTTCCAAACATACAAGAAAAGACAATAACATGTTCTTTGTTATCTTCTCAATCTGGCAAATGATAATTAAAAAAATTTATGTTTGAGTATTTATGCGTCTATAAAATATCGATGGTGTTCAAAATTAAACTTATTCAACTAAAATGCCAAATACTTATTCAGAATAGCCTAATAATGACTCTAAAATGACTAAAAATCATCCAAAAAAGATGCAAACAAAGAAAATATAACTTAAAAATCCAAAATGAAGATTTAACAAGAAAACATAAACACTGCCACTGTCCTTCAGGTACAAAAAAATTACATGCCATTAAAATCTGGGCCTTGTTATCAATAATAACACTAAACCTTTAATGAAAAAGGGAATTAGAACAGAGAAACTGGTATAATTAGCTCAGCGTTATTGTCCTTTATTTTTAACTCGAAGACCAACGTTTGACTCAAATCTGTGAGAATATTTTTAGACAGCGGTATGTTCATTAAACTTGAGATTTTTAATTCTATTCAATTAGACTAGATACATTAACTTACTTACAGGCAGCACATTGATACTAAATAATATTATAAAAGAGCATATAAAAGTCAACCAACTAGCCATTCAAAAAATAGTAATGAAGTCTATAATTTTGCTCAGAAGACAATGTAAGCTGTACCCACTGAATAAAAAAATGTAGTATGAGTATAATTATGTACAATAATATGGATTAAAATAGAGCCTAGATTAAAAATTGGGAATTTTTTAAAATAAACCTTTACCCACTGATCACAAAGATAAACTTTGTATATTACAATTAATAGAATAGGCTCTCAATTTAAACATTAAAAAGATTTAAATTCACACATTCACAGGGCCGGGTTTAAAGGGGGGGGGATCGGGGCAATTGCCCTGAGACCCCCACAAACCCTCAGAAGAAAGAAACAAATAACTCTAATTTTCTAGTGAAAATGTTTTCTTGTTTTGTGTCTAACAAAATGTTATTCATGCACGAAATATTGATGTATTAACAAATTAATGTGTGTGCAGTTTAAATTGAAAATAAAATTCCTACCAACCCTTCAAAAATTTACTAAGAAATTTCTCGTTGATCATTTACAATTTTGTGCGTTAACTCTAATCACATTGGCTCTCGGCGGGCTGTGGCGGTTCCTCTCAAAGTGTTTCCACAAACCAGCTGATAGCGCCACTGTCTCAGTGGTGCCTTTGATACCCTTTACAATTTGTTGTTGCTCTGACCAGTTTAGTCAGTTACTCTCGAGAAACCTTTAAATTCAAATGTCTGTTGTGTTCATGGTGAGTGCCAGTTTGTGTTTTAATGAAGTAGTTAAGTAGAATACTAGATGTAGAAGAGTCAATTATGAGCGTGTTTAGAGTTCACAGTATGGGCAAATGTTACAACTAACAATAGTGCTAAAATCTGAATAATGACCATTTTTAACTTGGTCGCATTTTTTTGGCTCTCCAGTATAATTAACTTTTCTGGCTCAAAGTATATTTTCCTGCATCGCAACGGATAGGGATCTATACAAATTACTACTATTAATATTTCCCCCCTTTGCTTTTAACTACTGTGAAGGTGTGGTTGTGCTTTTTTTGATTTAAAAAAAAGTGTAGCTTTTACCACATTTTTTACTGCAGAAAAACCATTAGTGATAGACATAAAACACCTCAAATATATGAAAGTGGAGCTCAGAAACTAACAGTTGCTGAAGAATATGAAAGGGACCAATGCATTGCCAAGACTTTTAAACTTAGTCACAATCTCAAGAGTTTAAACCAACCTGATAACGGTTTTCCAATAACTTCAAAAGAAACAACACCCTTGCCATGAAATGAATGTGAAGATTTAAATGCTAAAGCTAGAGATGTTAACGTGGAAGGAGAAAATAGTTCAAAATCTGTGGTGGTGACAGATAGAAACAGTAGTGTTGTAACAAATATCAAAACATTAGAAATTGAAAACGAACATACCAAGGAAGACGAGACATCAAAATTGACTTTTGGTTTTGTTAATGGTGTAGGACTCTGGACTCTGGCCAAAGTATGATATGCAAGACATGGTTGATTTTTGGGCCGGTAAGGGATCCTATGACCTCCAGAACTCTAGTGATAGTGAGCCTTATTTGATAAGAGATAATTTCATCAAGATCAAACAAAAGGTGATCATTGCCTCATTATAAAGTGTTCTAAGAATTTATTTGTGCAAAAAAATCGAAACAATGAAACTGTTAATTGGTTTTGGCTTTTTTTTTCACTGACCACTGATAAAATTCTATTGGTATGTGTGAAAGTTAGTAGCTTTACAAACAGTACTCCTGGCAGCAGACGGATTTTGTGACTGGAAACACACATACTAAGGGTTTGCTGATCATGAGATCTTTAAATCTTGTTTGAAGTCAAAAGCAATCTTGGCGAAGTGGAGAAGGGACAGATCATGTATGATCATGAATTACTAAAGCAGGAAGAGGAAGTTATTGATGAAAAGTGCTGATGCAGATTGTCAGTACCATAAAGTTCACTGCTGAAGGTGAACTAGCATTTAGAGGTGAAAGTGAATTAGTTAGATCACCGAGGAATGGCAACTTTCTTGGTATTATGGAACAAATAGCTGAGTGTGATTTGTTTCTTGCAACTCACATAAAATAACATGCAAACAAAAGAAGTGGGCATACCAATTATCTTTCATCCTCAGTATGTGAAGAAATTGTGAACCTAATGGGTTAGTGTGTACAAAATGAGATAATTAAAAGAATAAAGAAGTCTAAATACTACTCTGTTACGGTTGACTTGATTCCTAATAAGGCTCATATTGATCAGTTGACTGTAGTAAGTTCCTATATGGAAGGTTCATCACCAAAAGAAAGATTCCTCACTTTTTTTGCCAAACTGTGGTCACACTGGATTTACTATTGCCAATGCTTTACTAGACTTCTTAGGCAAGATTAACATAATTAAAGACTGCTGCGGCCAATCATATGACAATGCTGCAAACATGTGTGGAAAATATAATGGGATGTAATCTTTCATTACAGAGAGAAACCATTTAGCATTATTGGTTCCATGTTGCGGTCATTCCCTAAACTTAGTAGGAAAGTCAGCAGCCAATACGTGTTTTGCAGCTGTAAGCTTTTTTAATTTTGTACAGCATGTATATATATTTTTCACAGTATCTACCAGACACTATACAATATTAACAGGAAAGTTGTCACAGCTAGAGGAAAAAAATGAGCAAGACTCATTGGTTATATCAAGCGGATGCAGTAAAAGCCATCGCCATTCAATGGGTATGATAATATTAAGGAAGCACTAGAGGAGATAGCAATTGATGAACAAAAGGACATCGTATACAATGAAGCGGGTGGACTTTTACGAAAGCTGGGCAGTCTTGAAATCTTTATATAAGTCATATTTTGGAATGATATTTTAGAAAGGTTCAATGCCACAAACAAAATAGTTCAAGACCCAAAATTGGTTCTTAATTCTGAAGTAGCAGCACTTAAATAATTTGTAGAATCTAAGAGAGATTTATTTAAAGAGTATGAAGAAAAGGCTAAGGAAATTAGTCTAACAAAGGAGTATGCTCAAGAACATACACACCAGCAAATGAAAAATGTAAGTGAAATTGATTTTAAAAAATTACTCCATACAACCATGCACAAAGAACGTTTAACATATCATTCCTTACTCAGCATGGAAAGAGATATACTTCAAGAAATTTACTTTAAAGACGTTATTGACATTGCAAAGAAAGCAAGGAAAGTTTGTAAATAATGATGGTTTTTAATGAAGTCTTTATGTAGTCTACCCCATTTTACATTGCTATCACTAAATTTGTGTAAAATCAATAAGTTGCTTAATTTTTCCTTTCCTCAGACATGCTATGATGTAATTTACATGGGTTTATGGGGCCCACACAGTATGTCGCCCCGAGGCCCCCACATACGTAAATCCAGCCCTGCACATTCATATATTCTATTTTTGATGAGTTATATGATGAGTTATATGATAATAACCTCTTTACAACACTTTTATCATAAATAATATACTTAAAGAAACAAATATGTTGTCATCATTAACAACTTCTCTACTTTCAAAGCAGTGAGTGTTTTGGTTGAAAGGCTGTTTGATTCTTTTGAACAAGGACCAGCATGTAAATAAAGGAAGTGTTCAACTTGTAAATGAAATTCAACCCGAAAATATGTTTATAAGTCAGTTATTCTTTAAATAGAACTAACTTCTTTCTAAGCCAAGAACCATATATAATGCAATCTTAATAAGGTTTCAAATCCTAAATATGTAAATTCTCCTTTTAATATTTTTATTCAAAATTTATTTCTCAAGATTATAGTTAGCATTCTACTTTGTTTTTAGTATTGTTATCGTTTCAAACTTTAAAATACTAGATAAGATGCATGGAAAGTGTGCAATGACAAGGTTTAGATAATAAAGTACATTTGTTGCAATATTGTTTCATAGTATTGTAATAGTATGTGTAAATGTGCTCTCTTTAAACGTTATGTATGATTAAAAGAGATTATTTAATTATAGTCATGATTATATATATATATATATTTTTATTAAGCTCTTAGAGATCAGTGGTGTCTCACTTTTTCTTTATTCCTGTAAATTTATGTGTATTTCCTTTGGCTATAGGTTCCTAGAGTTGTTATCTTTTAATATGTGTGTGTGTATGCGATTAGATCAAGTTTTTTTTAAAAAAAATTCAGAAAAATTGATGCTTTAGCAGTGTTGAATACTATTTCATGTTTACACCTTTGAATAGTAAACAAAAGAAAATTCTGCCCTTTTTAAATATTTAGAGGGATGGAGAGAAATGGCATTTTTATATCAGGATGGGAACGGAAACGATATTGGAAATAAGTCAAAGTATCGGGATAGGAATGTGAAGTTATAAAAATGACGCTTTAGAATAAATCTAGATTAAAATATATATAGACTAATTTGATAATACTTGTAAAAGCTTTGATATTATTAAATATAATACAAATAATATGTTACCATAAAAAAATAATAACATAGATAGCTGTGAGTTAAACAAATAGTGAAATTTTGAACATATATTGAATAATTAATTTTAATACAATATTTTTAATAGTTAATCTCTTTTGAAAATGGTGTTTTATATTTAGTTATTGGGAGAATGCAAAAATTAAAAAAATATTTGTACCCGTCTTAAATGTCCTCTAGGTTTGAAACCTCTTAGATTTCAAATGTTCTCTATTTGAACACCTCTTAAAGGCTAACTAGCTTTGAAACATCATACATATTCTTTAGGTCTAAAACCCCTTAAAGGCTATCTAGGTTTGAAGCCCCTTAAATGTTCTCTATGTTTGAAGCACCTTAAATATTTTAGGTATGAACCCCTTAAAGAATAGCTAGGTTCTAAGCCCCTTAAATATTATTTAGGTATGAAATCCCTTAAATGTTCACTAGGTTTGTTACCCTTTAAAAATTCTGTATGTTTGAAATCCCTTGAAACTTCTCTCTGTTTAAAGTCCCTTTAATGTTTTCTAGAATTAACACCTTTAAGGGTTCTTTGTTTAACAACCTTGAAATATCTACTCTTTGTTTGATTGCCAACAACAGACAGGCCTTTAGTCACTTTGTATCTTTTTTAAATAAATTTCACAGCTAAATTTCCTTTTAATAATATAATAATTTTATTGTATTTTGTTAGTGCATCATCAGAATTCCCACAGTGACAATCACTTCCATTTTATTTAGTTTTAAATTCTAATTACCATATGTAGTTTTTAAGGAGATGCTGTCCTTGTCCTATCTATTCTATCATTTCATTTGTCGAGGAAAAGGGAAAAATTGTGGTGCTAAAAATAATATAATATATTAGTCATATTTTATTTTTGTTGTCAATAATTTTAGCCTAATTAAAAAAAATTAGTCCATTTTACACAGGGATATTTTAGAAGAATTGTGTAATTTAATTTTTAGTAATATTTAAATATATTTTAATCATCATAAGATTGGTATTATAATTTATAGTTAAATATAAAATTTTGATAGCATATAATTTAATTTAATAATAGTATAGAAACATACAACCTCAGGTAAACTAGAGATCTTATTCAAATGTTTTTTGTCCTCTTTATGGGTGAAAGCAGATTCATGTTATTAAAATTAACTCCCCTTATCTTATGTTCTTAGTAAGAGTAAATTGATTAAAATCCACACCAGTAAAAGATATGTTCAACTAAACATAGGAACAGCACAATAATATATACATTTTCATGTATATTAGACACTAGATTTTCCTAGTGTGTATCAACAAGTTTTGTGGCTTAGCAAAGGATACATTTTCTTTGCTCTTTTTTATTTATTCTTTGTGTCAACATGTATCCAAATGTACGCCGCTGTCTGAATGTGAGTGTGTGGTGGGCTGAGAAAGAGACAGACACCTTAATATGCATTGCAATCATAAGCAGTCTGGCAATGTCAAAATTTATATTTATGTTTCTCTCTTTGCACCATACATATTGCCCACATGCCTTCGTTTGTGTTCTCAACAAGTCACACTTCATGCCTGAAACCGCATAGTACTGTTCTTAATTGTGTACGTAGTATGCATATGAAAATGTAGTCCAGTACACTCTAACATAAACATGTTTTTTGACAAGAGAACAAAAACTGATGCAATTATCCAGCACTCTGATGAAGAATTTGTTAATGTGGATACAAATGATATTGATTAATGGCTACAAAGCAACAAGTGCAAACCTGGCTTTGAAAGACTAGCAGACAAAGAAATTGGGGCACAGACTCAAAGTGGTACTAACATCGAAAAAAGTAAGGTAGAAGGGGAAGCAGAGCTTATCTCAGGAAATAAAGTTAACTAAAGCACTGCACGGACAGCCATGCATTGCGTTTTGACATATTTTGATCAGTAGGATGACGTTTTACATTAATTGGGTGATATTATGGCTATTGCGTACAACCCTCAGGAAGAAAAAAAAACTTCTTTCAAGCAAATGAATAAAGGTGTTAAGGTGGAATGGAAGGTAATAGAAGGGGCGCAAAACAAAATCCAGTGTTTTCACAGTTTTTATGACAAAACATTTTTTTTGCCCAAATAAAATAAAATATTGCTCCGGTAAATACAAAGAATTTAATTTTCTTCACAATGTGATATTAAAATTTCTTGAATACCTATCAAGGGTGTCTGGAATTTAATGACAACATTTTCTCTTCATTTAAAAAGTTTGTTAGCTAATGCCACCATGCTCATTAAAGATATTCAAGATTGGTTGATATTAGCATGTGAAGAAAACTACGCTGTTTGTAATGGAGCATTATTTTATATATTTTGGCCAAATAAGTTTTGCCATAGAAATTGAAAAAACACTGGTCTTTTCTCGCATCCCCTTTTATTCCACCTTAAAAGATTTTTGGTATTACTAACGATTTTATTTTTCATGGATCCAATTCCCTCTATTACGCCAGAAAATCAAGAGTCTACTGCTGTATAATTGGGGAAAAAATTGATACCATTAAGGAGTGGATTTAAAGGCACTAAAAATGCAAAGAAAAGTAAGCAAATATACACTATGGTGAATAAAACAAGGCTCATAGATAGGCGCCATAAAGTAAAAATGGGCTTAAAAATAGGCATCATAAAAAAGAAATGGGCATTAAACATAAAAATTATAAAATAAAAATAGGTATTATGAAGTAAAAATTTGCGCCAAAATACTCAATTAAACCAAATTCAATTTATTCTTATGTGGTAACATATTTCCATAAACACACAATATTATTACAGTTAACACACAAATAGTTCAAGATTTTCATGTGTAAATTTATTTCTGTTGTCTGACAAAAAAAATGCCATTGCAAGAAGCTTCTTTCAACTTCATATAAAGTATTCAAGCAAAATTTGAGCCAAGCTAGCTTAGCTGAATAAAGTTCGAGTTTTGGGAGGAATTGGTTTGTCCTTCTAAGGTGTCTGCTATACTTGTTTATACCTTTCCAGCCAAGGTTTTGATGCAATATTCAGATAAATTTTTAGGCAATTGTTGTACCCAACGAGCTATAACATACTTCAGGTGTGCTTTTATTATCTGTATTATGATCATAACTTCCACGAGAGGCAAATCCCTTGCCTCTAAATCTGTGATTACTCCAGAATGGTTCTCAAAATCCACTGTCCAAATAATGTGCTTTTACACAATTTATTTTTAGGCATTTTCCATAAATTTCAACAAACTACAATGGTGTTCTAATTGCTGCAATGCAAATGCACGATAGTAAATGAACATCTTAACGAACAGCTATATTGCAAAAGGCACAGCCCCTGAATGAAATGACACTACTAACGCCCAGAAGAAAATCTTAATAGCCAATCGTTAATGTCTGAACCTATTGGACTGAAGGACCAGGGATTTATCTTACCTACTATGAGCATATAATATTTGGCTGTAATTTCTGAATGGCAGGTACACTAATGGAAAAGAGATCGTTAGCCGAGGGAGGCAGGTGACAAGAGCGCCAGCAAATGAGACACAAGGGAATACTTTTTTGTTTTTTGAGGCACCAGTGGACAAAGAAAATGAGAGAATAGTTATTGGTGTACACAGAATTGGTATGCTAGAGATTTCCAAGATAGCTTCTTATCATTTAGCAAAAAACTACATAGTGAAATGGCATTTTAAGGTTCTTATAAGTACAATAGGCACTAAGAAACCAACAAAATAGACATTTATAGGCTCTTTAAAACCGCCATTTATACTAAACATATATCGGTACCTCAAAAACCTTTATTTTAAAACATAGGAATAATAAAAAAGACATTTAAGGAAATATATGCCCCTTAGTTATCAGTAAACTACCATTAAATCAATTGTTTCCTAGGAAAATTAAAATAAGTACACAGTTGTATTTATCATGCTAAACACTCCCCTAATACTCATTTTGAACAAAATTGTTCAAGCCATTATCAAACAATTTCGAATTTTTTTAAATCAGTCATCAGTAAACTACTATGAAATAAATGTTTCCTTAAATTTCAAGTACATATTGATATTTAATCATTTTTTAAACTACCCGGTTATTCATTTAGAACTTGATTTGTTAGAGCTATCTTTTTGCAATATATAAAAAAAAAAAATTTAAAATCTGATATCATTGTACTATCCTTAATTTTAGATCTGTAATTATGATCAAAATTTTGCATAGAGATTAATACTAAACCATATTTAAATTATATTATATTATAAAGTTTGAACAATTTTTTTTTTACTTTGTAGAGGGGCACATAAAATGTCAAAATTCATCATGATCACTATATTTTATCAATATAAGAAAGTATATAGCACTTTGTTAAATAAATTTTAAGTTATTTACTGTTACAGTTATATGAAATGTAGAGAAAACACAAAACAAGGACAGAAAGACAAAAATAAACTGATACAATTTTTATTTAATTTATTATTTGACAATGAATATGTATTTAAATATGGGCTTATCAAATGATTATATTATTTCTCCCCTTTTTTTGAATTTATCAAAGTAAAGGAGACAGAAATAAAACACAAAACAACTACACTGGTTAACCACATGTTTAAGTGCTATCACGTAACTTTGCAGACTGTTGTAGTTATTGGTGAAATATGTCCAGAGAGGAAGAAAGGGAAAAAGGGAAAAAGTGAGAAAAGAGAAGAAAAGAGAAGGAAAGAGAAGGAAAGTGAGAAAGAGAGGGAGAAAAAGAAAGGGAAAAAAGTGAGAAAGAGAGGGAGAAAAAGAAAGGGAAAAAAGTGAGAAAGAGAGGGAGAAAAAGAAAGGGAAAAAAGTGAGAAAAGAAAAGGAAAGTGAGAAAGAGAGGGAGGGAGAGAAAGAAAGAGCGGGATAGAAAGGGAAATATATAAAGAGGAAAGAAATAGAGGTAAAGAAAAATAAGTAGGTAAAGAAAAATAAAGAGAGGAAGAGAGAAATAAAGGGATTAGATGGGAGAGAGAGAGGGAAGAAGAGAGAGGGAGGAGAGAAAAGAGAGAGGGAAGAAGAGAGAGGGAGGAGAGAGAAGAGAGAGGGAGGAGAGAGAAGAGAGAGGGAGGAGAGAGAAGAGAGAGGGAGGAGAGAGAAGAGAGATGCAAAAAGAGAGGAAGAGGAAGGGAGATAAGGAGGAGAGGAGGGAAAGAGGGATAGAGAGGGGCAGTAGGAAGAGGGGTGAGGTAGGAGGAGAGAGGTAAGGAGAAGGGGATACAGGGGAGAAGGTAGAGGGGTAGAGAGGAAGGAATGTAAAGGGGATGGTAAGGGGGGAGAGGTAGGTGAAAATAGAAGTGGAGGGGGAGGCAGAAATAGAGGAGGGAGAGGGAAAGCAGAAATAGAGGGAGAGGGAAAGCAGAAATAGAGAGGGAGGGGCAGAGGTAGGCGGAAATAGAGTTGGAGGGGGATAAAAAGAGAAGAATGAAAAGAGAGAGGGGTGAAGGCAAGGGAGAAAAAGAGAAGAGGGAGAGAGAGGGGTGAAGGCAAGGGAGAAAAAGAGAAGAGGGAGAAAGAGGGGGTGAAGGATAGGGCGAAAAAGAAAGAGAAATGAAAATGGAGCATGAAACGCATCAGGACTATGATTGTTTCATAACATTTTTGAGTCGAGAAATTAAAATTTCCATTACATTTGTTATTAAAACATATATTTATTTGATAAAATAATATTTTAATATAGCAATAAACTAAAAAAATATATTGCAGGTTATGATTTGTGTAAATGAGCCTAAATTTACAAACTATGAAAAATCATTATTTATAGTTTTTTAAAAGAGTAAATCTTTTGGGAAATTTAGGCTTGAAGTTTGAGGTTGATAATCGATAATAAAATATATGTTACAATATTATGTTTACATTTTTTTTAGAAACCCATCACTATATCTCAAATTAGAGACCACTCCCAACACCATATAATAAAAGTTGAAAAATACTTTTTAAAAGATAGTTTGGAGATATTATGATTTTTTTAAATATCCAATATCCTAAAATAATTATCTTAAATTATGCAAAAACTCATTTGTCATGACTATTAAGGTATAATAAATCTTGGTGCCTGATTGAGCAGCCAGAACTTTTGCTAGAGTTGATGAAAAAGTTTCAATCCTCTATTCACTAAACCTTATAGGACAAATAAAAAAAATAGCAAATTTGAAAAAACTTGTTTCACAATAATTTGGTTGATTCACTGAATTATCTTTGCCATTATAATTTATTATTGGGAAGTAATTGGTACATACATGTAAGTATTTCTAAAAACAAGTAACTTTACCAATTTGGTTAAGAAAGAGAAAAAGCATTACTATAATAATGATAAATAGTTTTTCACATCAGGCTACTTAAAGTAATCTTACCCGACAAAAAATGAAGAGATGGTGGTGCCTATCAGAGCGAAAGTCAAGATCGCTCCCAAGTTGCGGAAAAAATATTTCTGTAAAATAAATTAGAAGAATAATGTTTCGTATTAGTAGTGTAAGATTACACAAGTACTAACAATGTGTTTATGTAAAAGTTTTAAGAAATATTAACCTAGGGGTGTATAAAGGGTGAGGCATTAAAGTTGAAACACCAGATTATCCCAAAAGAAGAATTTTAGAAAAAAATGTTTCGGACAAAAGGTTTTTATTTTTTAGGGGGAAAGAGAATCATACTGGTTATTTTTTATTTGATGGACTTCTTAAGGTTACTTCAGAATCAACTTTGTTATTTAAATGAAAACCTATAATTTTATTAAATCCAAAATATCAAACCATTTTTGTCTGAAACTTTATTTATTTGACATCAATTCTTGAATATATTTTAACGTGTATTCTTTATAACTATTTTTATTCAAGAACGTTTTATTGCGTTATGTTATTCTTCACTATGTTAAATGCAATATTATTTGTAAAATTACTTTAGTAAATGTTCACAATGATAATCATTAACCTCAATACACTTTTCAACTTGCTTTCATTTCTAATGTCCTCCATGTTTTCTAGAGTGGTTGGTAGCTTTTGATACACTTTGTCTCCAGGTGTCAAGTCTGGTAATCTATCTGGCTAGTGAACTAGACCCCCCAATCCAATCCAACGTGCATTGTAGTCCTGATTTAGTATTTGTCTTGCAGTATGTGAAAAATGTGTCAGGCAAGCATTACACTGAAACCCCATGTGAAATCTGACTTTCAAATTTACTTCAGCTAGTAGTTGTGATAATTGTTCATTCAGAAAGTTTCAATGTTTCTCCCTGTTCAATGCACCGTCAATAAAGAAAGGCTCTATTAATTTGTGACCATTAACTTCACTACAGACATCCACAGTTCCAAGGAGTTTATGTTCAACCTCTCATAATCATAGATTTTCCCCAAATCAATAATGCATGTTGTGCCTATTAGCTTCCCCATGATTTGTAAAACATTATTCATCGGAAAATAATGAGTAAAGGAAAAAGTTTTTATTATATTTATTTTATAAGGAAAACCTCTTTTTGCTATATGAGGCAATTGTATTATATGGAAGAAGGTACAGGAAAGGTGGATAGAAACATATAAATTGTGTCCCCCCTTTTATATGTTTCTATCCACCTTTCCTGTAATAATATTATATTAATTTGTAATTGTTCTTGTGCCCAGTGACAAAATCTCACACAATTTTCAAAGTCATGTCAATGAAATTCTTGGAGTAATAAAGAATGGTATGAGTGTAATTTATGATGCTTTAGTATTCTAAGAACACTTTCCTGAGATATTCCATAAGCTCAAGAAATTTGTTGAGAACTTATATAAGGATCGATGGTGACTGCAGCTAACACTAAGATTTCATTATTTTCTTTCACCAGTACGAGTTGTTTGGCATTTTCTATTGTTCAGCTGCACAATTTCATCTTCAGACAACTGTTTTAGCACACACAAAAATTCTGCAGGCGATGGAGTATTTTTCTCGAGGAATAGTTGACCGTACAAATAAATTTCTTTATTTATCTTTCGTATAGATTTGCCATAAATGAAAGTAATTTCTATTTTCTTCACAAAAGTTAAGTATGCTATTTCATATTTAACTCCCTATAAATTACAAAAATAGAAGACAAGTGTGGAATGAGTATTGCGTTATGTAAAATACCCAAGAGAACTGAAAATGATCAGCATGTAATCGCCATGACATAAATTAAGGTGTTTATTTTAACAATGTAATGTTGTAAATTGTGAGTAACAGAACTAGCATAGGAATGTGTTTTGATGAGTAAATAGGATACAAGTACCGACAACCCAAAACAGCTTGTTAGCTTTTCCTCTTGTAAATCAGGCCAAATTGCAGTATGAATATATTTTTCAAGCTAACAGAGCTGGCAATTTACCTGTATCCTCTTTTGGTTCTTTAAATAAATTATTATTTTACTATTTTACTACTGCCATATTTTGAATTATTTAATGTAAACCTATGCACTTAAATCATAAACCTTCCCTTAAGGCCAAGAAATTTCTAGAAGAGAGTTTATATATAGAAGTGGCTTCAAGTGTTATTCCAAACATTAAAAGAAAAGGCGGTGATCCTGAAACTATGACACCATTAAAAAAAAACAGCCAGTGTACACAAACCTCGTGTTTTCCAATAACAACTGCTAGATAAGTTGGATGCTTCAAAAAGTACTGAAGAAGAATGCCAAAAATATTTATGCTGCCTGTTCTTCCGGATTAAAAACCATTAAATGTGATGAGAAACTTGATTTTCGTTTATATACCCTTCAATTCTTTAAGGATGTCCTAAACAAGAACAGACGGCAAATCATCCAGCAGACGGCAAATCATCCAGCAGACTGCCTCTTATTTTCAGTCCCCACATTATCCTCCACCATCTCACTATTTTCTCAATAATTATCATACACAGCAATCATATCCTGGCATGAACCATCAGTTACATACTTCCACCTTTAGCACTACCTTCCAGCCATACTCCAACAACGACTCCCTCTGTTTCTCCCTTTTACCAGTTATTTCACCCTGATGATTCAGTACACTAATATATCAGACTTATATGGAATAAAAGCCAAATCTCTTGATGTTTTTTGTACCATTATTGTGTGTGAAAATAAAAAATCCATTTGAAATTACCTGAGTATTAATGTCAATTTTTCCTCTGCACAAGTTGGCCTCCTCCATGAAGTTTCCTGCTTGGTAATGCACAATTTTTAACAACTCATCAAAGGAATTAATAGAAATTTGAAAATATCCAACAAACTTTGTTTCATACTTTTGTACATTGTTGTAAAGTTTTAAAAATCTCCCACTCAACTCATGATCAGCATTTAAAGGATGTAGAGAATATATATATTCTTCTCATCAGTGGCTCTTGAAGCAAACCAGTAGCTTCAAGGGCGCAAACAGCTACATAAAGCACTACATATTGTTACTAACTTTTAACAAAGCTATTCCTTAAGAGAAAACTACCACCATAGTTGTGGATGGCAGGTGAACAAAAATAAATGTTTTAATCTAAAAAGATCAAAAAAACTTCTGACCAGTTTCAGTCCTCTGCCACCTATACAAAGTCTTGGATAGAATGATCCTCAACTGCATTTCAGAATAAGATGATCCAATTCTCATAAAGAAAGTCGGGTTTTCGACCAGGGATATTATTCTATGGACAAGTCCTTATTCTGACCCAACATTTAGAGGATGGATATGAATGAGGGCAGATCACAGGTGTAGCATTCATCGACCTCACAGCTGCATATGACACAGCCAATCACAAGAAGTTAATAACAAAGGTATACACAGTCGAACTTGGTTATAACAGTCTCGGCTTTTTCGTCAACTAAAGCGTAACATTCTTTCAGCAGTCCGGTCAAACTGTTATTTATTAATGTTTTAAAACCTCTGTTTTAGTTTAAAAAACCTTATCAGATATTTACTTTGAATTTAATTTCAATGTACGTATAGGTAAGTTTAAATTTTAATACAATAATGTATGTTCATTGGAAAGATATTACAGTATTGTAAACAGTTTTTTTTTATGATTCAATGGATCTGTACAATTCCAGACCCTTCCCTTTTTGTTTATTGTATTGAACTTGCCTGTACTAACCAAACCAGTCTGTGTACACACATTTACCTCTTCCATTGAGCATCACTTCTCTTTTCAGTGACGTTTGCAACATTCCAGTGTGTAAACGTACAAAGTCTCGTCTCTGTTTTTGCATATTTTATAAGTTCAACGTTAGTTTTGGTATTTATTGTGGAATTTACACAAGAGCCTACATTTTTTAATCATGGCATGTTGTAGCACAAAAAAAAAGTTGTCGATTTTAGAGAAAGCACATCATTAATGTCTGTGAATGTCAACGAAAAAAGGCCGATGTATGCCGTGATTTTGGATTTGTTAATTCTAATGTAGGTACAAAGATAAAATTTTAAGGCATTAGAAGAAGATGGAAATGATTTTTTTTATTTTTTAAATCAGGCAATGTGAACATACTAGTGTGGATTTACCACTTTTGAAGTTGTTCAAACAGTGTCAAAGTTTAGGTATTCTTGCGAGTTGACCAATTTTGAAAGAAAAAGCTACAGAATTTGGAAAATTGTTTGGTTTTAATATAAGTGCTCCAACAGATGGCTAAATTATTTTAAGGCCCGAAATTCTATTTACTTTAAAAAAATTCGGGATGAGTAAAAAAACGCAGAGGAATAAGATAGTGTTAAAGAAAAGACTGAACAAGAAGAGGATGCCGACCTAGTTTGTCCAACATTACAGGAAGCAATGAGGGCAGCTGAAACTCTTTCACGATTTTATCGCTCTAGAGAGACATCTGCCTGTGTTGAATGAAGTGCAGCCCCTCTACAGCACAGAATAAATAATTTATTTTAAAGAAAGGAGAGTTCAAAATAAAATTACATATTACAATTACCACTTGAAACTGTTCATCCAGTGTCTGCTGCAAAATAAGCATTTTTTTGTCATCTTGAACAACAAAAAAGAGCCAGTGGAGGATTTAAACAAATGACAGGAGGAAACTATAATCTGGAGAGGCCAACAACTATCACATTGTGATACTCCAAAGTACCCGAGTGTGAAGCTTGACTGCACCTTTAGCTTTAATACCCATTGTGAGGACACAAAGCTTAAAGTATGTCCCAGGAACAATGTAACTCAAAAACTTACAATCACCTAATAGGGAGTGCAGCTCAGTGTCATTGGCACATCTGCCCTTACTCTGTGCTTCTCTGATGCAGAATATCTACACCTAATTTCATAGCTGAGGGCACTGCAGGTCTTATGGAGAAAATATTTATCTTCACTCTCTCTCTCTCTGTTAGAGGTTGCCAAACCTTCTAGCTTTCGGTTTTTGGGAAATGAAGGGGGAGGGTTTACTTGGAAATCCCTCATTGTAAACAATGCGGCATGGGGAGGTTGGGGGGATCAATTGACAGGCAAAAACATTTCCTATCTGTGCACAGCCTTTTCTAGAAACATTAACTATGTCCACAATTGTATTTTTTTCCAGATTGAAATTTATTAACGTTTTCTATTCCTCACGTAATTATGTTTAAAACTATTTTATGTATAAAGTTTTTTCCCATAATTAATATACAAACTTAAATATATTATAACATGCATTTTAAACTAAATGCTATAAATTACATGCTTATTTGTTATTAATCAGAAAATTAGGAAGGTCACTATCAATATCAATCAACGCTTTAATTTTGTTTATGGTATGTAATTCATTGTTACGGTAAAGTGAGACACACCTGTAGCTTCTGCAGTCTGCATTGCCACTTGATTTACTGAACAAGTTCCATCTTAATGATAATAGGTGTAGACTCCACCATTGCTCTTTCTTTACTACTTAATAATTTCCACTTGGGATATAATTGTTTGTAACAAGCCAAAGATTCCATAATTTGTGTTATATTTAAACTGTTAACAAAACACTATTATTCAAATAAATATATTAATATGCACATAAAACTATAATTCCACAACCTTATGTCAAAAACACAAAACACACAACCAACACATACAGATACACACAAAATCTAAACGTGATCAATATATACGTGTAAGTGTGTGTGTCCGTATATTTCACCTTGCATCCACAACTAACCACCGGAGATCACTGGTGTTTGTGTGTGGTAGTATCCTAGAGTCTCCCATCGTGCACTATGGTGGTTGCATGTGGTAGTATCCTCGAGTCTCCCATCATGCACTATGGTGGTTGAGTGTCGGTGGCTGTGGTGGTGTGGGAGATATGGTGGTTGAAAGTGGTTGTGAAGTGTGAAAAGTGAGAACTGGACCAGAAGGATTGTGACGTGCATGCATCAGTTGACTTTTTATAAATAGAAGGGTACAGATCAAAGAGAAAGTAAAAAGTGAAAAGTTAAAAATTGAAAAGTAGAAAGTGAAATGTAGATGAAAAGTAAATAGTGAATAATAAAGTGTGAACAGTGAGAACTGGACCTGAAGGATCGAGAACGTTCAGGAATGTTTGAAGACCATTATGTGTGGGTGGTGGGGACGGCTTCTGACACTATATAAGGTGAAGCGTGATGCGCATTCATCAGTTGACTTTTAATAAAGGAAAGAGTAAGGATAAAAGAAAAACTAAAAAGTGAAAAACTAAAAAGAATCTGGAATGTTCAAGGACCACTATGTGTGGGTGGTGGGGATGGCTTCTGACACTATATAAGGCGAAGTGTGACGTGCATGCATCAATTGACTTTTGTGCAACTTAAACCTAGGGGACGCTGGGAGTGCGCCAACGAGGAACCTGCTTCTGGTTACCATCTTCCATATGTAACCTGGAAAGCCCTTAACATGCTCAGAACTGGTGTCTCAAGATGCAAAGAGAATTTAAAGAAGTGGGTCTATATATCTGGAGATGATCGATGTGAATGAAATGAGCTGCCAGACCCTCAACATCTTTTGGTCTGCAGAGCGCTTGGTGACACATGCATAATAGACGACTTATTTTTAGTAAATGACAAAGCAATTCAAACAGCTTAATTTTCGGCCTTCTGGTGTATATAGTTTTATAATTTTAAAATATGTCTAAATACTTCAATGTTTTGGATTTAGAAAATAATAATAATCTCAAAATATACACACATTTGCATAAAAAAAACAACTTTGTCTTCATAAGTTAAAATTTTCCAGGGACAGTTGTAGGGTGTAAATATAAAGGATAATTGGTTTTATTATTGAAGTTAGTGTAAGACTCTCTCAAGGGAAATAGCTCAAATTTGCTTGATAAAAGTGTCCACAGTAGTTATGATGATGGTGTCACAAGCAGTAATAGTAACAAGAGATCTCAAGAAATCAATGTCCAATATATGCATGGTGAAGAAAGTTGTTTAAGGCGGCCGCCTCAGTCAGGCCACACAGCTTAAAATACAATGGTCTGTGTCATTTTCTGGCACTACTACTCTATTCTATCTAAGCCTAAACTCCCTTTCACCTTTCAACTATATGTCATGTCAATGAGAACTAGAGGGAAGCTTGCTGCTAGTTCTCAAATATCATTAAATTTTCTTGTGAGACTATCAGAAAATTAATGTATTTGTTAGAGGGAAACTAAAGCTAGAGAACTTTTTCATCAAGCCTAGTCTCATAACTCTGCAAATATGCTTAAAATTGTGTTGAAAATGAGCTAAAGTTAAATTTTCACATATTGTTTTCTGTTAATAAGACTCAAAATGAAAAATGGTCCTGTTGGAATCTTTTTGACTTTATTTCGGTGTGAACCATATTTTTAAATAAAACATCATAGAATTAAGTATTGTGTTAGAGATGAATATCTGCATGGCAATTTCTCGCTTAATGAGGTGGTTCCATTAAAGAGGTCAAACACTTTACTTTTGAAATAATATACGGTTTAGTTAATTGGATTAAGATATTTAAATAAAATCATAAATTTCCGCAATCCCATTCAAAAAATGTGTTTGTGAGAAATATTTACGAATGGAAGTGAAATTATTACTTTGAAGGAAGAATCCTGAGTTCCTCTATGACAAACCAAGTCTTTTTAGGTCAAGTTCCACCATCATGGGTGTCACTGTGTTTATTAGAAATTATTATATTGGTTAAATAATTCTCTTAATATCCATTTAATTTACATCTATTCTACTTGTTTGCAATAAATAAAAGCTATGCAAACAATAATAAGAGCAATTTAGGCAATGAAAGAGAAAGCATGTTACAGTACCCTTCATTTACCTTAAACGGTAGAAAGCTTAACTTGCATGGTTCCACTATGCGCAGCTTATAAGATAGAGCCATAGTGTAGTCTGTCAAGGTATGACTGGTTCCTTTCAGGGTGGAATGAGTTTACATAAATAATCTAGTAGTTATCTAACTTTCTGGTCTTAATGAACTTGAAAGTTCATGGCCACCTAAATGTAAACCTGATATATTCAAATCCATCCTGAAACACCTCAATCCAATACCAAACCTGACACCCAAACTCTTTCAAATCCATTTAACAGTATCTTCCCATCGACGTTTCCGCCTATAAAGGGGTCTCTTATCATCAATTATGCAAACTAAAATGTTGTGTACATATGTCATCCCGCAAATATGCCACATCACCAAAGCCTGTGTTCCTTGATTATCCATAATATGTTTGGAGATGCATACAAGCAATGAAGTTATTTATTTTGTAACTTTCTAATCTCAGTGGCATGACTAGGATTGGTGTCACCCAGTGCAGTAACTCATGGTGTCACCCCCATGGACCTCTTTCTGTACCAGACCATACATAATTATTAGTAATGTTGTTTGTACTAATGTTGCTCATAAATCATAATTTCAGTATATTACTGGGTAGGAAAACTATAGGATTTTTAAGTAAAAATGTTCAAGAACCACATCAAAATTGTATTCATTTTAACTAAAGTTCGTTCACGGTAGGAGTTTATCTGGGAAAGGACTTTTTTTCCCTACCAGAAATTTATTATATAGTAGGATATTGGTAAGAAAAAAGACCTATCAGAGGTAAACTCCTACCGTGAATGAAGTATAGTTAAACTTTACCATTACATGAGATAACTACATTAATGGATTAGGTTTGCAATAATGGACCAAATAATTTAGAAGTTGTACACAAATGCATATATATTGCAGTATATTTTACCTAAAATACCAGAAAATTTGACAAAATCAGCAACTATAAAATCACAAACGGTAATGAAAACCACAATCATGAAGAAAACTTCAAAACGTCATTGTAATTAGGTGATAAAGACAACTCTTACCGGTGCACATTGGAAGGTTTAAAAAGTAAATTAGCATAGAGTTGTCTTTGTAGATATATTGATACAGTAGATGTAAGCAGTGCTTGCAAAAAAAATGTGATTATGGCAAACTACATGTATAATTTTTTATAATAATAAATTTCTGTTGATACACTACACAAAATTTGTATCTAGAGTCACTTTGGTGTCACTCCCTATGATGGTGACATCAGGTGCGGTCCGCACCCCCCGCAACACTTGAGTAATGCCAATACCTACACTATGTTGTTTGTTCATCCCTCTTAGGCCAAAATATCGTTCTCAGCACTTTGTTCTCAATAACTATCAATTTATTATCTTGGTACAATGTTAGAGACCATGCTTCACATCCATAAGGAACAATGAGCAGAATTTTAGTTAGATATTTTCTCGGGTTAATATTTTGTGATAAAAGGCATGATAACAGCCTACAAACTTAATATAGCAATCATTTCCTACATGAATTCAGTTGTTATCCTCCTCTTGAATTGAATTTCTGTTAGCACAGCACATTTCCGAAGTATTTGAATAAACTTCTTCAAAACGTATGTCAATAATTTCTATGAATCCATTCCTTTGGAATACAGGTTTTCAACATAATGATGGTTTTATTCATATTTACTTCTAAGCCTGTTTCTTTAAGGCTTTTAAATAAAAGATCTGCATTCCTTTTAATTAACTACCATCTGGTTGTCACCCAGCAAATCTACAGACGTCAACAATTGATTTACATTATTTAATTATAGATGCTCAGTGTTCTCTTTCAATAGACTAACTCCATATTCAAGTTCAAAGTTAAAAGTGAAGGGGATAAGATATTTTCTTGGTTGAGACCATTGGGAATTTCAAATGTATCAGGTACTTTATTTCCCATATGCATACTACCCTTAGTTTCACTTAATCCCATATTAAAACACATTAAACTACTTTTTGGATATTTCAAAATTAACTAAAATACTAAATAACTAATCACTAAAAGTGATATAACTGGTCTAAACAAATGTGAATTTGAGATTAACCATATTACTAGTATTTGGGTGGGGGCAGAGAGCGAGAGAGAGAAAAACAGAAACCAGAAAAACCTATAATATTGGTTTTACTCAAACCAAAATTATAACATTTAAAATTAAAACATTAAAAGAGGAAGAAAAGCTTCTGGTTTGATTCTCTACAAATAAATTCCATTGTATATTTCTTAACAAAATAATAATTTAATGAACACTAGTACACATTACATTATTATAGAAACATTCTTAAATAAGGTAGGCCTAACAGATTGTTGTGAAAAGTAATTTTTAAACATGTGTGCAATTGAGTTGGCAGTATTGCTTAGTACAATAAATCCTCTTATAACGTTGTGTTATGTTCCTGAGAAACGCAACTTTATAGAACAACTTTATAAAAGTTGAGTTTTCCAATAAGAATCAATGTTAAGTGTAGGAGTTAGGTTCCAAGGCCCCCAAAATACTTACAAATACATGTAGTATCATATCGCGGAAACAGCTCAGGACAGGAATACATTTAATTTCGGAACGTGGATGGGACTGGATCACCACTCATAATCTTATCCCCCTCATGTGTCACCATGGCGGACACTAGTTGAAAGAATGCATGGATAGTTGGTTGCTTAGCGGCACATTTCTTTTCTTTGTAAATTTCCTGGTAACATGTAAGGCCCTCCATGACAGTCCTGTGAACTCTTGCACTGTGTTCTACATCAGGGTCATCATCGGCCAACATCTGAAGTCCTTCTTGAATGCGATGAAATGCAGTAGCCATGCTCTTCGTAGTAAATGTGGATGAAGGCTTGTCCTCTTCGCTGTCAGATTCAGGGCTTGAATTATGGGCCAGCTCTTGTAGCTCCTCGTTAGTGAGTTCCTCAATCTCGGCATCCACCACCTCTTCTATGTCCTCCATTTCCAGATTCTGGAAGCCTGCTTCATGAGCAATGTTGAGGAGGTTTGTGTTTGCACTTGGCACAATCTCTTCAAATCCTTTAAAATCTGTGACACATTCAGGCCATAGATTTTGCCACACCGCGTTGAGGCATGTATGGGAAACCTCTTGCCAAACCATGGATATGTTGTTGATGGCGTTAGAGAGATTGTAGCTCCGCCAGTAATCCTTGATGCTGGTCTTGTCTTCCCCATCTGTAGCTGTGACAAGTTGCTCAAACATACGTCGCAAATAGTATCGCTTGAAAGTGGCAATTACACCTTGGTCTATTGGTTGGATTATAGCCGTAGTATTGGGAGGGAGGAAAACAATCTTCACATGCTCATCCAAGTCGGGAATGTCATGAGGATGTGAGGGATAATTAATTATCTATGAGGAGGAGAATTCTGAAATCTAAATTCTCCTTCGCCCAGTACCTTTTCCACGCGGGTATTGCGTAGACTTTCAACCACTCACAGAACATGGCACCAGTTATCCATGCCTTTTTATTGGCTTTGTAAATAACGGGAAGGTGCTCCTTCATCTTTCCTTTCAAAGCCCGTGAATTCTCTGATCTGGCAATCAGGAGTGGCTTCATCTTGTAGTCACCAGATGCGTTCCCACCTAGCAACAGCGTGACACGATCTTTCGCAGCTTTAAAACCTGGTGCTGTCTTTTCTTCCTGTGAAATGTAAGTTCTGGCAAGCATACGTTTCCAAAACAGTCCGGTCTCATCAACATTGAAAACTTGATTTGGTGAGTATCCGCCGTCTTCAATGATGTTTTGAAGTTCGACAGGATTCCACCAAAATGTTGTCAGAACTTCCAGCTTCACCAGTCACTTTAATATTATGAAAATTATACCGGTGCTTAAAACTATCGAACCACTCTTTGATCGTCTGTTTTTCTTTGCAATTAAAATGTTAGATAAATTACATAGACGTTTAAACGCCATTGCAAACAAATAACACCCCGCCCTAGCCCCCCTTAGCTAAAATAAAAAACAAAACAAGTAAACCCACATTGCGAGCAAACTAAAAAAAATTAGATATAAAAACAAAGAATGGTAAACACAAGTCACACGCAAACTTAAAATGTATTAAATATAAAAAAACACGAAAGATAAACAAAAGACCCACGCGAACTAAAAATATAAAAACTATAAAGAAAGCCAAACAAAAATGTGTATGCTTGAACAAAACTGCTCGTAGCTTGCACCATATTAAATGTTGCCAACTCAGTAATGCTGAAAGTCTCTAAATCTGGTGCAAAAAGTATCAAGTTTCAAGTAAAATAGTCAAAATTTAAAATACTGTAAACAAACAAAATATATTTTTTCACGTAAAAATACCCATTTATATTATTATTATTATTACTAACGGCTTGTTGTATGGAATATGGGGAAGGGGAGATAGAAATCTCTTGACGTGACCTGCATGACTCATAGGCTTATTAGGCCCACAGACGGAAACCAGGCAGTTGACACTTGGCGCGTGTTCAGCTGAAAAACAATGTTGTACCCAATAGCGGACGTTATGTAAAAAAATGGTCACAGATTATTAACAACGTTGTAACCAAACAACGTTCTGATAAGCAACGTTATAGCAGGACTTACTGTAGTGTTAATGTCAATAAGTGAGTTTATGATTTAAATCAAATTAAATAAAAATATTGAGAATGGCAGAATGTATTCATTAAATGCCGATATTTATATGTTTTAATACAGCCTTTGAGAACTAATACAAGTCATTTAAAAATTACTCTTTCTAAACAGAATTTTATAGAACTCAAATTAAATTATTAACTACAAATTTTCATGAGAATTATACTGAAAATTAACTTATAAAGTAACTAAATTTTATATTTGTTAGTGTGGGAACTACTACTACTACTATTTCTAGTCCTTCAGTGTGACCTTGGCTGCCTGCTGGTATTTACGGAACTAAATTAATTTAATTATATCTATAAAATAAAGCTTTTCAAAATAAACGTTGTTGAGGCACAAAATATCCACACACTTGCTCAAGCAACGCAAGTTTTTTTTTTGTCAAATTGATTTTTGAACCATTATTCCACTGTTCAGTATATCACAGTATAACTATTATTTGCAACTTTTTTTAGTTCACTGAGTGAAGCAAGGGTCCTGGGTTTGATTCCCAGCAGGGCTATAAAGTTATCAGTGGTGAATTTACAGTCAGAATTCTGATTAATTTTTATCACTTAGAAATAAGTTAGTTTATAAGTCATGTGCTAATATAACAAAGAGGTTTTAGAAAGTGCATATGTTGATAATAAAAACAAAAAAAAAGTGCTAATATAACAAAGAGGTTTTAGAAAGTGCATATGTTGATAATAAAGACAAAAAAAAAATGCCCGCAGAAGTAAATAAAATATTGCTGGAGTTTTTAAATGAAGAACAAGGCCAAGATACTAGTCTCTACTATTTTTAAAAGTTTCTTTATTAATTTCCCCTCCAGTACACATGTAGCAGAGTGTGAGTCTGCAATATCGTAGTTTAATTGCCATCCACTAGTAAAACCAGTTTGAGAGCTGTGTTGTCTGGTAGCTTCTCCTATTGCCTTTCTGAAGAATATGGTGGGATCCAAGATTGCCTTGTATTAGCCTGCTATTAGCAGTGATACTTTGTTTTGTACCATGGACTGCATGCGTGAATTTACACTTCAGGTAAATTTTGACACTAATTTTTATGAGTAATATATTTTCTCAATTTTTAACAGATTTTATCTCAATTTTTGCTTCATTATCAGCAGTTTTTGAAAATATACTGCCTCAAATTGTAAGCACTTTGGAAAAGTTCTATATATTTACTATGAGTTTTGTATGCAGTGTATTTGCATGTTTGTGTATGTGTACATATGCACACACACATACACACACATGTATGTGTCTGTGAATGAGCATGTGTATTTTTTGTACATGTTTTTGGTTTTGTTAGGGCTTTTATTTGTGTACACTTTTAGTTACAGGAAAATGTCTGGACCTAACAACAAAGATATACTATGCTGGAGTGACAAAGACAAATTTGGTGCTTCCGATGACAGCGAGGAAGACGGAATTGAAGATCTGGAGGTTTCTTAAGTTCATAAAGACAAATTATCATGTTTTATAATGAAACAAAATCAGGTGTTGATAAGGTGGGGGAAATGAATTTTGCTTATTCTGTAGCCATATTTAAATATTTAGAGTGGATTGTGTTGTGGGTGAGCATTTTGGGAACTGATATTTGGACGTTTGACTATGTATTCAGTGTTTTTGTTAATAAGATGTTTACTTGATTTGATGTAATCTTATTTTATGTGTTTTCATTTGTGTATCAATTTACAAACAATTGCCTATATTACCCGATGCAGTGAGCTGTTTAGTTATAATTAATCCAGTGTAGTTTTATTATATGTGTTTTCATTTGTTTATTAATTTAAAGACAATTACTAGTATTACTTAGCTCAGTTAACAGCTTATTGATATGGTTGTATTGGCAACTCTGCAAAGTTTGTGTTATGTTGGCTATCTCTATATCATACTCCCTGTAACTGTATCTTACTGCTAGTAGTTCGTTGGTCTTTTTACTGGTCAGTTGTTTTCTGGCATACATTATATTAAATACACTGTTTACACTATGTCAATGCGTGTGTGATTTCGTTTCATGGCTTATTAATCCTAATAGGTTATGGGCCCAGAAAGTATCAGTGTTTATTAATATTTGTAATTGTATGATTCGTGGAAAACGGTGTAACGGTGACCAAAGTTTTTAATCAAATTCAACATGGCGGTGGCATCTGTATCCTACATGCATCCAGGATTAAAGCCTTTTGATGGTAGTGGTTTTGAAAACCGGTTATATCGTCTGGAGAGGCTTTTGGAAAGGAATGCCGTGCTAGAAATGCTAACTGTTGATCCACCAGATGTATTGGCGGATTCAAACGTTAAAGATAACTTTTTGATGAAAGACGCTAAGGCCAAGGATTTTATTGTGCAATGCGTGGCTGATAATGTTTTGGAACAAATAAAAAATGCAAGTACTGCTAAAGTAATGATTACGTCTTTGAAGTCTACATATGTTAAAATGGGCATAATGAATCGTATTGAACTTCAGAAAAAATTAAGAAACATGTATTTTGAAGGTAAATCAAGCTTGAATGAATTTATCATCGAATTTGATAAAACAGTAGCTGAATTGAGGAATTCTGGAGGTACTATTGAAGAACAAGAGTGTATTACTCAACTGTTGGCAGCTATGCCTGAACGGTATTTACCAGTTGTGACTTCTATTGACATTTTATTTACGTCTAATACAAGTGCAGTTACGTTAGACTTCGTAAAAAATAAGCTTTTATCTGAAGAAGAACGTAATTTAAAAGGTCGTAGTTCAAGTGTTTCAAGTGCACAAAGCCATGCTTTTATAGGGCATAATAAGTTTAAAAAGAATCGTGCAAATACGTTTGATCAACGGAATGATAATTTGTGGAAACCAAATAGGGTGATTAAACCTAAATTATTTACCGGTAAGTGCTATGCCTGTAATCAGAAAGGACACATGCGTTCACAATGTCCAAATAGAAACAATTTTGCTGGAAATTCAGAAAAAGAAGTTTCATTTTTGGTATCAGACTCTGATGGTAACACTGAGTTAAGTTGTGGAATGTCAAATAATCATAATAGTATTAATTTTGTTGTTGACAGTGGGGCAACAAACCATCTAATTCAAGCTGAATATGCGAAGTATTTATTTGATGTTCAGGAAATCTCTTCACGAATTAGTGTGGCTAAAGTTGGTGAAATAGTTAACTCTGATAGATGTGGTAATCTACGTTTGTTAACTAGCAACGGTATTGGTGTAACAATGCATAAGGTGTTGGCGTGTGACAGTTTGTCCCATAACCTGCTCTCTGTTAAAAGGCTCGAAGAAAATAACTTAAAGGTTATTTTTCATAATAAATGTGTGACTATTCTGAAGAATGACAAACTTGTTCTGAAAGGGAATCTTATCGACAATCTGTATTTTGTCACTATGAATTTGAATTCAAGTGAAGTAAATCTTGTGGATAATTCTTCAGACTTGTGGCACAGAAGGATGGGACATTCGTCTAAGTTTCCTTGTAGTAAGTTATGTGAGGTTTGTCTTCAGGGTAAACAAACAAGAGCACCATTTTTGAAATGTGTACCAGAAGAAAGAAAAGCAAAAAGAATCTTGCAATTTGTTTCATCAGATGTGTGTGGCAAAATAACCCCGACTACACATGACGGTAAAAACTATTTTGTTTCATTTATTGATCATTTTAGTCATTTTACAGTGGTTTATTTACTTGAGAGGAAAAGTGAAGTTGAAGAATGCTTCAGAAAGTACATTTCTATGGTTGAAGCTAAATTTAATAGAAGAATTGAGAATTTGCGTTGTGATAATGGTGGGGAATATATTTCCAGTGACTTTAAAAACTTGTGTGAAGCTAAAGGTATTAATGTAATGTACACTATTCCAAGAAATCCAGAACAAAATTCAGTAAGTGAACGCCTCAATAGAACTATTTTAGATAAAGCTAGGTGCCTAATATTTGACTCAGGTTTAGATAAAGACATGTGGGGAGAAGCAGTATTATCAGCTGTTTATTTGCTTAATAGAACTCCTACATCTGTGTTACACAGAGATGTAACCCCTGCAGAAAAATGGTATGGTTATAAGACTGATTTGAGTAAAATTAGAGTTTTTGGTTGCACAGCTTATGCACACATTCCCAAAGAAGATCGTTCTGGGAAATTAAACGCTCGTTCAAGAAAATTAATTATGATAGGGTATTGTCATAATGGCTATCGATTGTGGGATCCTGTAAGTAAAAGGGTTGCCACTGCTCGATCTATCGTCTTTGATGAGAGCAAGATTGTAACTAAAGATGTTGAAAATCATGACTCGGAAAATTCAGATGTAGAAGAGTATATCCAAGATCAAATGGATTTGAAGACAAAAGGACCTGATCCTGATAACTCTGATATTAAAACGATTGAAGTTCCTGAAAGAAGACACAGTAAAAGAGTGAGTAAAATGCCAAAACATCTTGAAGATTATGAAGTCGGGATGGCTATGGCTCTCAGTGCTGGTTATCTTCCATTTGAAACTCCTATGTCCTATCAAGATGCTGTTCAACAAGATGATGGTTGGAAGGAGGCTATTGAAAGAGAGTTAGTCTCTCTTAAGAGCAATAATACATGGGAATTGGTACAGCCTCCACCTGATGTATCCATAATTGAATCTCGATGGGTGTTTACTGAGAAGACAATTGATGGTGTAGCTCAGAAGAAAGCCCGCTTGGTAGCTAAAGGTTACCAGCAACCTACTTTGGAGGAGGAAGATGTTTATTCTCCGGTAGCTCGGTTGGTGACACTTAGAACACTATTGGCTGTTGCTGTTCAGCGTGATTTATTCATTCATCAGGTAGATGTAAAATCTGCTTTTCTAAAAAGTGAATTAAAAGAAGTTGTGTATCTTTACCCTCCTGATGGCTTACGCACAAAAAACGGTGAAGTGTGTAAAGTGATGAAAGCCTTATATGGTTTGAGACAAAGCCCAAAGTGCTGGAACGACAGTGTTAACCGATTGTTGAGTGAGTTAAATTTTCTAAGATCTAAGGTTGATCCATGCTTATACTTTAATGATTCTACATATATTTTGATTTGGGTTGATGATTTTATTATTTTCTCAAGCTCAATTGATGATGTTAATAGTGTAAAGGGTAAGTTAATGGATTCTCTTGACATTAGGGATTTAACTTCTGATGGTAGATTGATATTTTTAGGTCTTGAAATTGAAAAGAAAGAGGATAATATATTGATTAGTCAAAAGAATCTTATTGACAAAATTGTAAATCATTTTAGGATGAATGATTGTAAAATTTCAAAAATACCAGTACAACCAAAATTGAATTTACAAAAGGTCTCAGAGGGAAAAAGTTATAAAGTTCCATATAAAGAATTGATTGGTAGTTTAATGTATTTGATGCTAGGGTCAAGGCCAGATCTTTGTTTTGCGGTATCTTATTTTGGAAGGTTTCAAAATTGTTATAATGAAACTCATTGGAATTATCTTAAGAATGTTATTCGTTATCTTAAATATACTAGTAATTTTGGTTTGAAGTATGTTAAAAATAATATTTGTGCAGATATAAATGTTAAAGCTTTTGTTGATTCAGACTATGCTAGTGATCCTATTGATAGGAAAAGTGTTACAGGTTTTGTTGTTAAATTAAACGATAATGTTGTGTCATGGTGTTCCAAAAAACAAAATGTTGTGGCTCTCTCTAGTAGTGAAGCTGAGTATCTGGCTCTTTCTGCTGGAATGTCTGAATGCAAGTTTTTAATCCAGTTATTTGATGAATGTCTTGATTGTGTAAAGCCAGTTATTGTCTTTGAAGACAACCAATCTTGTATGAAAATGGCACAAACCTATGAGACGAAGAGGTCCAAACATATTGATGTGAGGCATCACTTTGTAAGAGACTTAATTAGTAGTGGTGATTTTAAATTACAGTATGTAGCTACTGATGAACAAGTAGCAGACATAATGACAAAAGGATTAGCAATAAGGAAATTTGAGTACTTTAGAAATCTATTAAATGTTACAGAAATTTGATTAGAATTTGTGAATAAGTATTGGAATACAAAAGTTTGTTGATTAGGCTTTTACCTTATTATATTTGATTTTTTTTTTTTTTTTTGTCTTAATCTTTGCAGAATTGAGAGGAGGTATTGATATGGTTGTATTGGCAACTCTGCAAAGTTTGTGTTATGTTGGCTATCTCTATATCATACTCCCTGTAAGTGTATCTTATTGCTAGTAGTTCGTTGGTCTTGTTACTGGTCAGTTGTTTTCTGGCATACATTATATTAAATACACTGTTTACACTATGTCAATGCGTGTGTGATTTCGTTTCATGGCTTATTAATCCTAATACTGCTTAGTTATAATTTATTCAGCACTATTTTATTTATTATGTGCTTATTTGTTTATTAATTTACATAATTACTTTGACTACCTAATTTGTTTAATTGTTTAGCAGTATATTTAATTCTGTGAATGTTTTTAGTGGTGTTTTTAATAATCAAAACCTTGGGTGATCTGCGAGTATTTTAATTCATATTTAGCCTGCAACATACCCCAATATCCTCAAAGGAACTCGTGATTCTTACGTTCACGTGTGCCCGGCCCGTGACCCTCCCAGGTCACATGCAATATAATAAATATTCAAAGGTTTAATGATTTAATATGTTTGTTTAGTCTGAAGTCACAAGGGTGATTCAGCCGCTTTGTTAACAAAGTAAAGGAGCTCTTTAAGCTCTTTATTATTATATTAACAATTTTTTATTATTATTGGGTCTCTTCCAGACTAATTCATATAAATAAATAATTAATGTTATAACTCTCTTGTTTCAAATTTAGTCTTCTTCAAGGACTACTATTATTTTAAAATTGTGAAATATTTCGTCAAATGTACTGCGCAAGGACAGTCTCAGTCATATTTATATGTTTTTGTACACTCTCCAGTTTGCCTTGTGAGGCCATATATTACTTATTTACCTCTGTTGTTTAACCTTGAATAAATTATTCAATATTTTCTTTAACTTGCAAGTGTTCCTATTTTTGTTACATTAAACTCCTTATAGATTTCGCCCAACCTCTTTCCAGCTATTGTGGCCTCTAGCAGTTAGAGATGGAGCTGGTGAACGGTACAGTCTTGCAAGTACTAATTTCGGTGTCTGCCAAAATGTCGTCAATAGTTTGGTACAGCGTTTACAAAATTTCATTTATGGTACTCACATTTTAATAATTTGTTCTTACATAATTATAACTCTAAAAATAGCTTATAAGTTTTTATAAATGTGTGAATTAAATGTTCTAACTTTATATATGGTGAGAGTCTGGATCTGTGCCTACTAAACAAGTAAACCAAGATTTTAACCTAAAAACAGATTCTTATGGGCAAAACCTCATGAAAAACAATGCATCACTATGGCAACGCCCATTTTAACTTTAAAATAAAATTTATCAGGTACTTAAACCTCCCAATAAAAATGTGATGGATAAATACATTTTATCTGGCAAATAAATGCTATCTGGCAGTCATAAGACGCACTTTTAACTTATCAACCAAATAGAAATATTTAACAGCCAAATTAACAATTATCCACGAGTCATAAGAACGGCCCTAGCCAAAAGATGGACTTTGGCAGTATTCTTTTTATATCTGAATATCGCAGGGATAAGTTCATATATAATTAACAAGGATAATACTATACCAGACTTACCACTTCTTTGGTTTTAGAGGACAGCTAGCAGAAACTAGCAGATGGTATCAATAATGCCAACATTGTCTGAAAGTAACTTTTGTCAATATATTTGGAAATAATTATTATTTACTAATCACTACTATTAGTATCACTAAAAATATTATCAATCACTTTTTAACGATATTTCCCCAAAGATTACAGTTTAATTTTACTTTCCATAATCAAATTTAAGAAAAAAAAGTCTTGTAATTTCATTTTAGTTTTTCTTTTAACTCCTGTGGCAATTACAGGTTAAATAGTGTGACATTGTACATTTAATGCTATTATATTAAGTTATTAATATTTTTATAGCTGCCCTCGCATATCTTTCACATAAATAAATGGCTTGTGATAATAAATAGAAAAAAACAATCAAAATGGTTGTGAAATAATATAAAGTTTAAATGTTGTAAACACTAACTGGCAACGGTCCTCTTTTCTCTACGTCATCAACTGGCAGCTTCTATCCAGTGGTCATATTTGTTTTCAGCATATAAAATCACTTTTAACGTTCTCTTGCTTTTAATAATTAAGTGAATTAAACAGCAAAAGAAAACTTCAATACTAAGCAACTAACGAAACGGTTATTCTCATAACCAAAATCTAACAATTTTAAAATACAGTATAACATTGAATTATCGTATAAAATAAAGTAAATAAAACCATGTGCATGAATCAACAAGTTGAAGAACAAAATATTTTATAGTTGAGTACTATAGATTTGTATTTAGGCGTGTCTATGCTACCCGTTAATAATTTTATTACAAATTTGAATAGTAGTGTCTTTTGTGAATATTAATTCAGCTACTTAGTAATCTGTGTGTTCTTTTGTGAATATTATTTAGGTGTGTGAGTGTGTTATCCTCGGAAAATAAACGGTTTTTTAGTGATCTTTGAATAATTATTTATCTAATATAACATTAAAGCGTGTGATAAAATAAAATAGCGAGTGAGTGTATCAAGACTATAGAATAAATCTTTTAACCCCAAGATTGTGTTGTGTTGCCCTCTAGACTAAACCTCGAGTTTTAAAATTTTTATAGTGTTCCAAAAAAATCTGTGAAGTGTAATAAAAATTACTTGCGAGTCTTTCTCCAGTGTTGATTAAATAAATACCAGGTAGGACTTCAAGTTATAAGTTATTGTACTTTTATTAAAGACTTTGTTACAACTGTTTAAGAGGAGTGAATCTAGAATAGATTTTTGTTGATTAGAATAGCTTTTGATTTGTCGTTGTCATTTATTTTATAGGCCTAAACATATTTTCTAGGATATTGATTTTTGTTTGCTAAATTATTTAGTCATTATAAATAGGCCTACATATTAAAACAATATAATATAACAGATTGTAAAGGTGAGCATAAACCTGAGGTTGTGTAAAACTTAGGCTAAGTTATTAATCTGTCTTTTTTTTTCCCCCCAGCATGAGTCTGTCCAAACCCAGGGAAACACCTATGGAGGAGGGGCCAAGCTGTTCCAGGAAGAAGAGAGAGACATGCACACATCAGAGACAAGAGGACATCATCAATGTTGCAGCAGTAATTAGACAAGAGATGACGGACGACTTCGATTCATTCAACGTGGCAGAAAAAACAGCAAGATACTTGAAACTCAGTGTTAACACTGTGAGGATATAAAAGAGTTTTATTTACATAATTACAAGCTACATATCTATGGAGTCACTTGTTTTAAGGCTTGTAGTTCCTCTCATCCCTTGGTTTAAGTTCGTTCATGTTTTCTGTGTAGTGAAAATTATAAGGACACTGTACAAAAACTATCACTTATAAATATCCCCCCCTCCCCCCAAACAAAATATTCCTACTCTCTCATATATTTATTTAAATTAATAAAAAATGATGGCGCATCAATTAAAAAGAGGTTTTTTTTGCTCACCTCGCTCTTTTTAAAGCAGCATATCGTGCCTCAATAGCGAGCACACCTCAAACGATTTAATTTCAAATTATTTATTGCTAGAAAGATTAATGCACAAAAAAAAGTATGGTTAAATTTTCTATGTTTCTATGTTTGATAGTATTTCATAATTATTTGAACTTTTCAAACCTGATAAATATATATTTATTAGGCCTATTATTTGATTTACCATCTACTTGGGTGAATAATTATAACAATAATAACTTATTTTGATATAGTGATGTTACAAAGATAAAAGTCTTAAATAAACAATACTCTGTGTCATATTATCAATATAGGCCTACACAATGATTTTTTGTTTTTTTTATTCCAGTTATTAAACAAAAAAATAGATAAAGTTGAAACTCTTGGCAAGATCAGAAAGAAACAACAGAGGACTGGAGTATCTGTAGAAACGCTTGATGATTTTACCATGTCTGTATATTCTAATGTTTCAGTTGGAGTAAGAATGTCGACCATTGCGAGAGACTTATGAAAATGGATGCAAGTGAGACCCATCCACCTATCATCATTAACCTGGCTGAAGACGATGAGGGCGATGAGGAATAAGTTCTTGTGACCCCATTAGAAAACACTTGACTGAACCAAGATAAGGATAGGATTTTTTAATAACATCATAATTATTAAATTCTTCAAAAACATTGTAACAACATTTTCTTAAACTTCTTTGGGATGCTAACCCACAAATTCAATTTTATAGCATAATTACAACAGTATAGATCTTTAAACTTTGGTTTTATCACTGATTTGTTGTATCCAAGATTTGTTAATAAATTTTAATATGTTTTATGTGTATTTTAGACTTGTTGTCAACCCATATTTTTATTCTATTGGTGATGTTGTATAAATTTATTGAAAATTTTTATATGTGACATTTTGTTGCTCATTAAAAGCAAAATATTATCAATATTTTTAATATTAAAAGTCACTTAATTTATCAACCCATTTTAAAGCTATCTAATTCATTAAACTTTAATCTAAATATTTTGTTATTATTATTATTAGCACCGCGTCTTACTACCCGTTCGGGTTATACGCACTTACGCTAATGTGTAATGGTAGGGTGATTGTGAGATGAAATGGAGGACCTACAGTTTAACATGGAATCCGAACCACGGTGGAGGCCTGGCATTCCCCACATTCACAAGATGTCTTGTCAGAGGTGAAGGAAGGGTTTGGCAATCAGATAAATCTTTGCCGGGACCGGGGATTGAACCCCGGCCGCCAGCATAGAAGTCTGACACCTTACCCCTAGACCGCCAGGTCACCTACTAAATATTTTGTTATTCCAGAGTTTTCTATCTAAGTCTTAACTTTAATTCTTACCACTCCTTACTTTAAACTACTTTACAATGTTTTCTAAAACGTTATGCGATTCCCTCAAGGCACAACTTTCTTACAAATTTTTTTAACTTGAAATTGAAATTAAAAAAGACACTTGATAATCTATGGTTCAATTATCAATGCATTAAGAACTATATAACCCCAAAATATGCTTCATTCTATTTCAAAAGCAATTATTAAATAACGTTAAAATTTCAAAAAAGCATTGTGATCAATAGAGTCAAATGCGAAATATATTTTCTTCATATTAAATTAAAAACATTAAGCAAACAATCTTACCAAACTTATCTTGAACTAGCTAAATCACTTCACCCTATTTGGTTAAATGAAACCATAGACTTCATCAATAAGTTGACAACATCATTTATAGTAAATATATAATAAACAAAAAACTCAATACCTTATCTTAAACTCAGCAACCTAAACTAAGCGCCCACAGTTCTAACTTCAAATTTTATCCAATATAACTCAATTTATCAAAACTAAAACTGAACATTGTTTATTCCCATTCAACCATCTAAAAATCTTAAACAAAAAAAAAAAAACTAAGGTCTAATAATTTCTCAACCAGCCTCACTAATGATAACCAAAATAAATCTAATCAAAAGAGCAAATGGGTTAAATTTACCTACACTGGTCCTGAAACTCATCGCATCACAAATATTATCAAAGAGTATAACCCCAACATTGCTTTTTCCACCAATAATACAATAAAGAGGAATCCTAGAAACAGTAATTTAAATAAAAACGATAAAAATATAATTTATAAACTCCTATAGTGAATGCAATTGTATCTACATTGGTCAGACTGGCCTAAATTCAATCGTTCGTTATAAAGAGCACATTTCTGATTTCAAACACATTAGGACAAAATCAAAATTTGCAGACCATTTAAAAAACTCTAACCATCAACCCAAACCAATATAGATCAATGTGTGAAACCTCCTCTACTATCTCCTTAAAGGTAGAAATTAAACATAGCCATAAATGTCATTCAAGCAGCTTTATTCCAAAATAAATAAATCATTAATGAACAATTACAATTATCAAAATAAATTCTTATGAACACATTAACGCATATACCTAAAAGCATTAAAATCCTGTAACCTCATTTATCTTGCTCTACCTTCCATTCGAGCTGGAGTCGAGAAGATTAGTTCCTTACCCTTCCCTTTTTTAATCCTTTCAATTAATTTATCCAACCTTACTTTCATAGATAATTTTACATTCATTGTTTTAATAGTAATTTCCTGAACAATAGTTCACACCATGTTCATGACAACTTTACCTTGCTTAGCTCTTTTTTCATTTTAGTATTTTGTTTTTGCCACAATCTTTTCTTTCCAACCACACACTGATTTGTTACATCTTCCATATTGTGTCCCGCACGTTGGTAAGTTTGTTTGTTTGCTTATTAATTGTCTTTTACAAAATCATGAATATACCAGTAATTTATCATAGATTTTAGTACAACTTAAGTCTCAAGTTTTCTTCGTGGTTCTTTAATTTCATTTTATGGTGTCCAAGATATGGTATTTTATACCGAAACATGTCGGAAGAATATAAATCAGAATCATTCTAATGGCTGATTATCACAAGGAGTAATGGGACTGAACCAAAATAAGGCTTAGATTTTACACATTACCTTAAAATAAAAATTATTATATTCTTCATAAACGTTGTAGCTAGAACATTTTCATTAATTTATTAAACCTCATTTGGTGATGCTAACCCACTAATTCAATTTTATTACCTAATTTACAACAATGTTGATCTTTAAACATTGTTTTTGTCCTTAATTTGTTGTATCCAAGTTTTGTAAATAAATTGTAATATGATATATGTGAATTTTAGACTTGTCGTCAAACCATGTTTTAATTCATTTGATGTTAATCACTTTATTGAAAAAAAAATGTATATGACATTTTGTAGCTCATTAAAAACAAAATAAATTATATTAGTGCCAGGACCGAGGAATGAACACCGGACCCCCAGTACAGAAGTCTGACACCTTACCCCTAGACCACCAGGTCACCAACATGTTGTAATACTGTTAAAAATGTTTATGACTGGTTTTTTTCCTATGTGTAGTAATAGACATTCAGTTTTTTCACATTTATAATGTTAATAATACTCATATTAAAAAAATGGAATTATTTTTTATTAAAAATTATTTATTTATTACAATAAAAACTGATATGGGATTAAATGCTAATTTTTTTTAAAATTATATTCTTGAAAAAAATAATTAATACTAGGCCATCAACATAACAAGGTCAACAATATATAGAAAATAAATAAAACAGTCATATAGGTTTCTTGTATATACCTAAAATTTGACTGTCAGAAGTGATAGCTGCTACACACGTGTTTTTGCAGATCATATAGTTCGGCGTAGGGATACATAATTTGGTCTAGTAACTTTTTAGAGCTTTTAGCTATCAGCTGTGAGCTGTCAGTCAGCACCAAAGAAGTCATGTGAGAGGTATACATACATCCATTGTGGAAAGGAAGGATTTTTTGAAAATACTTTCTAAGGAGCTTCTGAATGACCATTTGCGTTTGAGAGCTCAGCAAAAGAAAGTTCATCCAGAAGTCAGATTAGTTGAAAAGGGAGCCCGAGAAAGGTGTTAGTTTTGCGATTGAAAAAAATATAGGCCAACCTGACTCAAGATCAAATGCAAAGGTTGTGACAAATAAGTATCTTTGGGACATGTTTCTTAAGTGTGCTCTGAATATGACAGTTATAAAATAGTTAATTGTAAAAATTTATTATGGTTATTACTTTTACTGCAAACATAAGGTTAAAAAAAATGTGAGGAAATTAAATTGATTTTTTTAAATATGTATAATCATTTTTAATTAAAATATAGTTTCATAAATGTTTCAAAAGTACCAATAACTATGCCAAATCCAAACAAAAATTGCATTAAGAGAGAGTCCACACATGTGCGCCATAGGGTTAAATAAGTAGTGTGTATTCAGATAGTATTTGTACGAGTACAACTTCGCAAACTAATAGACTAAATAGTTTTTTTTAGAAAAATCTGGAAGTATATCACTTCCAGAGAAAGTTCCATGTTATGAGCTATGGCACTTCCTATTTCTAACAAAACAAAATATATTATTTCTCAATTAGTTTGTTTTTATTTAATGGGAAGTGTTTAAATATACTCAAAATAAAACGGAACATAAATTTTTTTTATTAATATAAGTATCAATAGTACAATGAATAGTGATGTGAAAAAAATAACGATACTTTACTAATATCGATTTTTTTCCTTGCAATATTAATATTTTTTTACTAGAAACTTTTTTCCAGTACTCTTATTGATATTAGTACTCAGCCCCAGTAGTGGATCGGTGTCGAAAGAAACAACTTTTTTGCTATCTTCTTTCATGTGAGGATTAAATTTTTACTAGGGCGGGCTGTGAAGGAAGAACAAATGACACTATTTCTCAATTCTCACTCATTTTCTGTAAATTTAGCATTCAATCTCTTTTAGCTCTTCATAATTAATAGCTGTTATTTCATCTTTATTTGACCATACAGCCTGATGCTAGGGAGAGTGGCGACCAGTCTACTACCCCTTCCTTTATCAATGAGCATGGTCATCACAAACTAAAAAAAAGAGTATTTTTTAGTGCTCAATGAGCTCACTTAAATTAAGGTTGCCCCAAGCAAACGAAGCAGAAATGTTTATGTGCGTTGTTTAAGCAGATGAAGCATGGCAGGGGGTTCATTATTTTAGCGTTTGTCAATAGTTAATAATCTATCTTGGTAGATTATATAAATGGCAAGTGTAGTTAAAAAATTGCACCTCCCATAAGTGAATTATGGGAGTTTTTTAAGAAGTAAGATAGCAAAAAAGCATTTAAAATTTGTTTTAAAATATAAATGTAGAGCACTTAAATAAATATGAAAATACAATTATGATAAAAAAGTTGAAATTATTATTACTAGTAGTAGTAGATAAAAAAAACATTTTTCCAGATTAAAATTTCAATACCGATACTTACTGTTATTTATAATTTTCTTTCGATACTAGTATGATATCAATACTTTTTTCCGATACTTTAAATGACTATAGTATTGATACTTTTCTTTTGATATCACATCCCTAACAGTGAAAAGTGACTGGAGTATAAAGTACCCCGCATGCCTGATTGTGTTAAAAGATACTGATGTGCCCGTTTGAGAGTTAGACCTATGGCTAGAAACTAATGAGTGATGATATATTTATGAGAAGAATTTCAATTACCTTTTGATTTTGATTTGTATTCATGCAAATTTGTATGTCGAGTTATGACTGTACACAACACTAAACAAGTTTTTTTCAAATACCTTCAGATTGCAATGATAAAATACATTAAACGCATTGCCTACTATGTTAAAGTTATATGTGAAATTGGATTATATATTAGTGAGCTTACTTACCCTTTTGAGGCTGTAACCCGCATGAAATATAATTGGTGGAAGTATGATATTGAAAAATATCTCTGGATCAAATGTGGCCTAAAACAAAAAAGTTCAAGTGGCCCATTACAAATTCCAGATAGCATAAATATAAAAATTAAATTTGAGTCACTCAATGGCCCACTCATGCATCAATATTGTCAGGATATTTCAGTTGTTTTAGAGTTTGGACGGTATGTGTATGGATATATTGGACTCTTTAAAATAAGAAATGAACGAAATATTAAAAAAATTGAAAAGAGCTCATGTCTGAAAGAGTATTTATTCATAAAAACATGTCCTTGAGTAGAATGATTAAATGTAGAAATTAATTCAAAATACATAAAAAAAAGCACAAAATCTAATTTACATTTATAGCTTGAGAAATCTCAAACGCAAGTCATGGCCTTTGGAAGTTTGCAAATTAGTGTTATCTTAAACTTTGCTTCACATGTTTCAAGTTTCCCTTTCCATTTAAAAAGTGACCTATGTACACCCCTATTCCAAATATAATTTCAGCTTATATGAATGTGTGTATATGTGTGTTTGTGTGTGTGTATGTATGTGAGCATGTGCACATACGTATGTATGTATGAGATATAATATACATATGATATATATATGTATATTATAATTTATGAGATGTATAATATATGAGATAATATACCAGCACCTGTATTGTATGAGATATATGATATAATAATATACCAGCACCTTTATTGATTGTGACACATCAAATGCCTGGTGAGAGCCTACTAATGTCATAAATAAAAGCCGTGACCATTCAGACCCTTGACTTTCTAGCTTATTTTGTATGTGCTTTCTGTGTGCACTTATGCTCACAAAGTACAGAACATTGTGGGCTTATAATATTGTGGAAATAAAAATAGATTGTATTCTCTGCTGACACTAGAAGCATATTTTCAGTTTGACAGTTTAACACAGTATTAGTTGGCCGATGCAGAAGCGTTTGTACAAGTTGACACAAAAAAAGAAGTCACTGATATTTCATGTGGATAGTTAATTAAAAGGTAACTAAGCTTGCTTAATTTTGTTACAAATATAAAAAACTGCATTCTAATGTAGCACTCAGCGATATGTCAAATATTCTGTCAAATTCTATTCCAAAAAGTGAGGTCCATTAATGTTAAAAACTGTGAACAAACAGAACTTGCACTTTCCAAGTGGCCAGTACATTTGATTGCCACCTGTGACTGCAGATGCACTAGAAAGAATGCCTGCTTGTAAATTACACATATAAAAAGAAAAATGTGAATTTTAGAAAGAAAAATGTAATTTGAGAAACAATGATGTACACCGTTTTGATAAATGTTAGGTAATAGTGTAGTCAAGTTACTACACAAGTCATAACATGACAATGCCCTGCTATATACAATTTTAAATTAAAATTTCAGTGTTATCCACAACCCTAGATGAGCCAGTTCAAGCAAATCTCAGAAGCATAGTCAGAAATGAGAATGGACCATCTTCACTTAAGATCAACCCGCAGAGCAGTCATAGCTATGCGCAGCTCATCCACGTATTACATAAGGATCACCACACTTAACCGTAATTTATTCAAACACCTCTGAGGGCAATGAGCTCAGTGGCTATATGGAGGAGCTTAAGCTCCTTAAGCATTTGGCAAACATGCCATGCAGGAACGTGAAACAAACAAAAAATTCTTATTCATAAAGATAAAGAGACTATCTTAAATTATCTCGGCTCAATGTGTAGTAAATGCTTGTAGAATTCAATGTGAATTATTATTTAGGATAAAGATAAAATCTTTCTTTTTATCTTTATCCTAAATAATAATTCACATTGAATTCTACAAGCATTGTGTAACTGCTTCCTTATTACCATTTCATCATGTATTTTAAGATAATGTGTAGTGCTTTAAGAATATAGTGAACATTTTTTGGGGCTCTAAACTAATATTTGATGTTTTTGAGTATGAGATCTCACATGAATTAACAAAAATAAATATGCCCATCTAAGGGTCAAGACAAACTCAAAGTAATCTAATGATTAACAATTGAAAGCCAATGTTCGAAATGTCCCACTCTCCTACTCTACTTACCTGCAGAGTGAACACCTTTTATCTCCTATAACCAGTCATACTATACCAGCCAATATCTAAGAATGCATTTTTGGTAAAATGATGACATAATTTTGAACAAGTTAATGTGTTTAAAAAAAAGACTGTTTTAAGCCCTAAAGTGAAAAATTAAAAGGATGACAAGATTATTTCACCTTGAACAGTTACCAAATTTTAAAAAACAAGTGAGTAAGTGAATGAAGAAATAATTAGAAACCCTATGTCAGAAACTGTTTATGTTCCATATAGTGTATATGTGCAAGAGTTAGAGATGTCCACCAAGGACTGATCTAATTTCTAAATTTTCAATCAAAAAATGACTTGAGTGAAGAATGATTGGCAAAATTATTCAAACCAAAAAACTTGACTGTAAACCATGTTTATTTATTTATTTAGCACCATGCCTTACTACCCATTTGGGTTATACACTTATGTAATGATTACACTAATGGTTTTAGGGATTATGAAGGTTATGTTAAGAGGAAGTGTACTCACATTGGCGCAGAGGAAGAGTGGAAAGCCATTTTGGAGAAAGCACCCTCAGTACACCTGATCGAGATTCGAACCTTGTCTCCTGGTCATAAGCAATCTAGTCTACTGTAAGAGAAACGCCTTAAACCAGGGGTCCCCAATTATTATTGATGGAGGTTTGTTTTAAAAACTCGACATACTTCCATGGTCTGGCAAAACTTGAACAGTGACTCAAGTTCAGGCCCTATAGGACTATACTAATTCAAAAAGGTGATTTTCTCTTTTAGTTATTTTACTTATTTATTATTGCTGGCCCTCTATGTCTACTACCCGCCCACCGCCCAAATAACATCCTTCCTTCTGTTTATCACTATTTCGTCAAGGTCCTCAAAAATTTATCTGTGGTCCGGATGCAGACCGCAGTCCACCATTTGGTGACCACTGCCTTAGACCATGAGGACACCAAAGCAGGTGTTTGTATTTCTAACCCATATAATTCCTTTAATTAAATTCTAGAAAAATAACAGGATCAAAATCTTTTTTCAAATTTTGGATTCCATGTGCTAACATAGTTGATTCCTTATTAAAATTGTGTTGCAAATTGATACTTAAACATTTATTTAATTTGATGTTATATTTTTCAGATCTTGAAAGGTCCTTTACTGGTTTTCTTAGTTTTTTACAAAGTGACCCAGATTGTTTAATTTTATTCTTTCAGATTTGGGGTAACTTAAATGAGGAACTGTTCATGATGTGTTTTAACTTATCTATAGCTTGTCTTCATTTGGAATAGATGGTTGATTTTGAGTTGCTAATTTAAACTTACCGTATTAAGACGCCATTGATTGAAAGAAGCATCTTCAATTTTCAGTACCAACAACAGAAAAAAAAAAGCTATCTTAAATCTAAGAAATACTTTTATTACAGATTCAATTTACTAACAACACAATACAGGCAGTACCTTATTTATCAGTAGGTGGTATCACTTCCTTCTGAATCAATATCAGTCTAATTCTTCTGAGTCATCGATATCTGCATCTGAATCAATATCAGTCTAATTCTTCTGAGTCATCGATATCTGCATCTGAATCAATATCAGAGTCTACTTCATCTTCAGAGTTTGATTCCGAGCCATCTTTATCGCCGTTCTCCCAAAATACCTTGTCTTCTGAATCATCGAAAGCGTTGGTGAAGAAACGTTTTTTAAATGAATGCTGCACTATTCTTTCTGGGATTAGTTTCCAAGCTTTTGATACCCATTCAGCCCATTTTGATCCTGGCGCTTTCTTAATTTTCCCAGAAGTTGTCAGCAGAAGGTTGTCAGTCAACAGCCAGGATTCATATTCCATCTCAAATAATCCTTAAATGGTTTTATGACTGAAATGTCGAGGGGTTGCAGTTGGCTAGTCATGCCCCAACCAAGTCACCACCTTTAAGCATGATTTTATTTGTGACCTGTTCGGTCAAATGTCCACAAATTGCATCAAGTACTAGAATGCTAGGTGGGTTACAAAGACTTCCAGAACATTTATTCCAAACAGTAATATGCTGCTTTTCGTAGCCTGTGCTTATAACCTTGACTTCTTTAGCCCCTTTAGCGTCGACTGTGCACTTTCAAGGCAAATTGAAGTAGACCAGTGTTTCATCAGCATTTCCAATTTGATTAAAATCATAGTTTCAGTTTTCCCTTAATTTGATCACATGTTGCTGAAAGTTGATCAATTTTTGTAGAAAGTCTGCAGGTAGTTTTTGGCAGATAGATGTTCGGCGCCTTCAGCTACAACTGCTTTTAAAATATATATCCTCTATTCCAAGGGACTTGGCCATTAATTCAGCTTTCAATTGCATGGCAAACAACATAGCTTTAATTCTGTCCTCCCTGAGTTTTCCAGCGACTTTAATTATGACCATTTCCATTACTATTACAAATAGTAGTGGTGAGGACACTACCCTGCTTCACTTCATTTTTTATTTGAAACCACTTCGTCTTCCCACTCTCAGTCTTAACACAACTCCTGCTATCCTAATACATAATTTTCATTCTCATGACAAATCTTTCTTTCCACTTAGGCCTCCTCCAACACTTTCCAAAATTTATTTTTATCTATGCCACCCACATAAATAAATAAATATCATTACTAAGTCTTTCCCAAATTCATACCTTCTTCCCATCAGCTGTCGTATGGCAAGGATCAAGTCTATTATAAACCTTCGTTCCCTAAATTTGTGCGGTTCCTCTCTCCTTCATTTACTTTATTTATTATTTTCTTGTCCAGTATCTTCTCATATATTTTTGTACAGTGGCGCATTAGCGTTATCACCCTAAATTTTACACCTCTTCCCGTCCTCTTTCTTGAAAATGGGTAATATAAATCCCTTCTTCCAGTATTCCAGTACCTTGTTATCCTTACAAATCACTATCACCACCTTGTATAGCAATTGTATACATACTTCACTTGCAGCTCTTATTTCCAAATTCTTTTCATCCCCAGCTGGTGCTTTTCATTGTTTCATCCTCTTTAATGTGTCCTACACCTTTTTACTCTTTTCTGCCATTTCTTCCTGTTCCTAGGTTTCACTTTCATCCCTTTCCTCTCCTGGGTTAAACATATCAAAATTCTCATCCATCGTTCCTTTTCTTACTGTCCTGTCTTTAACATTCTTCCTTCTTCATCCATCATTCTAAATTGTCTTTTATCTCTCTAGTTTCTTACCTGGCTATATAACACCTTCTTACTTACTTCAATTTCCATGTCCTATTCCAGAATTTCTGTCCATTTTTGCATTCAATCCTTCCTGGCTTCTCGTACCACTTACGTTGATCTTTCCTTCTTCCTAAATTATTTCTTTGTTTCCTCATTCCTATTCTTAAAACTCCTTCTAAATGCTTTACTCTTCTCCTCCATTGCTTCCTTCACCCTGTAGTTCCACCAAGGTGTCTCATTCCCCTTCCTCTTATCACTTGGTCTCCCATATACCTCCTTTGCAGCTCCCACCAAACTTTACTTCAACCTTTCCCATTCTACCTCTACACTTTGCATTTCATCCTTGGGTATTAAGCTTCTTGCCTTTCTTGGGTACTGCTCTCTTTCCTCTTCATTTTCTTAGATTCCACGCCCTTTTTCTTCTTTTTTGTATTACTACCTTCCTCCTACATTCCCATCCCTTTATATCTGCCACCAAAAACTTGTGGTCACTATCTAAGTACACACTTGGATATTGATGTTTACGGTCTGCCTTTACAATTCTTCAACCATGAGAAAGTAATCTATCACTGACCTTTGCTCCCCATTCCACTGTACCTAATAATCTTGTGGCTTTCTCTTTCCTTCTTACCTCAGCTGTTTGCCACTTTCATTTTATTTCTTGCTCATTACTCCAAAAGCCTTCTACCCTCCTAGTTTCTCTCTCCCCATCCTTCTTTCCCTAACAACTGCTCAAACCCTCCTCTTTCTTTTACTACTTTTGCGTTAAGATCCCCCATTACTACTACACACTTGTTTCCCATTTGCCTTTCTAGGTCTTCCTCCAACTTGTTCAATTCTTAGCTCATCATCCTTAACCCTCCCTTACACTCTTCAGCTCACAAATCTGGGAGCCATCTGGCCAAACCCTGTTCCAAGCTTGTTGGTTTTGGCCCTGACCAATCTCTCTCTCATCTGCACCTGACCTGGTTTCCAATGGGGCTCAAACCAACCTCCACCAAGTTACTCAGATCCCAAGGTACACCCCTTGGAGGTGAGATCAGCATGAGTAGGAGAGGCTAAGTGGAACCCACTATGGAGGCTCCTTGTATTGAGTGTCACTATCCCATTAGTACTACTCACAGTATAGTAATAAAAAAGTAGAACCTTGGATAAGCTTTTCACCACCACAATAATTAAGCTTTGTAATGAACATCCACAAAAAGTATTCGCTAACAATTGGCTTGGCCATGCCTATTGAATCCACACCGTCCAACAAAAAAAAATCTTTTTTTTCCTTCTTAAAAATACAAAATACACTCACTTCCAAGAACATGTCACCTATGTCTTTCTGCCTGTAAAATGGCCTTGTCTTATCTTCCTGGTACCAACACCCCCTAAAATAATCCACCGACTATCATATAAGGTTTGCAAAATAGCTATATAATATTGATAATTAATCAAGCTGACCATTGGGAAGACTTAAAGCAGATGGGAGGACAACATTAGAATGGACCTGAAAGAGATAGAGTATAATGAGGTGGACTGGATAGAACTAGCTCGAGTTAAGTATAGGGTGTAATGAGGTGGACTCTCGTGGCTATGGCAAGTCAAATTGGGCCTGAACTAGTATGGTCTAGAAAAAATTATGAATGTGTTGTTACTAAGTCCCAGGCAGGAATTTAGCTAAAGAAATTCCCTCAAATTTAGTCTCTGGCAAGAAAAGAAAAGTGAAGTGATGGACATCAGCATGTTGGCTGCATGACAATCTAAAGGGTGAAAACCAATATTTGGATCAAAACTCTGACCAGTATTCAAGCTTGAAACTGAGCCTTGATGCTCTTCTACCATGGAATCACTTGTGTGATTCGCTGATTTGCTTAAGAAGTGACAAGCAAGAACACCTACTGAGCTACTAGAGTGACAACTTTAAATGACTTAATTACTCAACTAATTTATAAAGTTAATTTTATTGATCGATTAACTCGTAGTAAACTCTCTTTAGCCAAGACAAATTTATGAATCTTTGCATGCATGCATCCATCCATCCATGAAGTTTCAGTAGTCCTTATTGAGGAGTGTAGAGTCAAATGCTTGTAGAATAATGAGTTAGCACCCTGTGTCTAGTCAATCCCAAAAGAAGCTAACATAGAGATATGACTTAAACCTCTTGTATAGCATGGTGTAACAAAAGAACAGACAACAGCTCTCTATACTTGGTTATGAGACTTATACACACAAAAGGGCATCAGGCAGAAAATATGAGGCCCTCCGAGTAGTAAGGGTGAACTCCACATAAGTAGGAGCTGAGAAAAACGTATTTAAATATGTGGGATGCTGCAGTGTAGTAAGGGCGAACTCACCATCACTGGTTGTAAAATGTACTTCTGTTGAAATATTGTAGTGTTTCTTTGTTTTTATTATTACCTATTATTTCTAGTGTATATAAACATTTAACAACATATTACAGTATATGCAATTGATATTTCAAGTAGCTGTAGTTAGTTTCTTAAATGCTTAACAACAAAATTGTGTTTTAAAGTATGTGCTCATAGCCATATTCCTTTATATGTAAACATATTTTAACTAGGATGATATTTTTAAAATGTACTTGTTCATGATAACCATTTAAATGTCAAGAATTGTATTTGTATTTTATTGAATTTCTGAAATTATTATTTGTGGATTTACTGTTATCTGTTGGTATAAAGGCACTTTCGATGCATTCCCCCTCCCTTTACCGGCTTGGACAGGTCTGTGTCAAGTTCGCTCCTTGTACTCGGAAGGGTATCACACTTTAGAAATCCAGCCTCAAGCACATCTATTTGATTTCAATGCATTTGTCAGAATACCAAGGGTGAAATTGCAACAAATCACACACCACTGTACTCTACACAAATTAAGCATATAGAAACTGGAAGAATAAAAAAATAAAAAAGCTGTTTTGTTGAGTTCGCCCTTACTACTCGGAGCAAAACATATAGGCTAGTAGGTGATGTACTACAAATTTAAAGTTGTTGTTGTTGTTGTTGTGGTGGTTGGTGGTTGTTGGTGGTGGTGGTTGTTGGTGGTGGTTGTTGGTGGTGGTTGTTGTTGTTGGTTGTTGTTGTTGTTGTTGTTGTTGTTGTTGTTGTTGGTGG
>CABFOW010001713.1:114685-132960 GCA_902141385.1 Timema californicum
TTATTATTATTATTATTATTATTATTATTAGCACCGCGTCTTACTACCCGTTCGGGTTATACGCACTTACGCTAATGTGTAATGGTAGGGTGATTGTGAGATGAAATGAAGGACCTACAGTTTAACGTGGAATCCGAACCACGGTGGAGGCCTGGCATTCCTCACATTCACAAGATGTCTTGTCAGAGGTGAAGGAAGGGTTTGGTAATCAAATAAATCTTTGCCAGGACCGAGGATTGAACCCCGGCCGCCAGCATAGAAGTCTGACACCTTACCCCTAGACCGCCAGGTCACCTGACAAAATGTTGAAATGGGAAATGCTGTATTTGGTTTCGCAACACAAACACAAATTTGAAAAATACAAAGTGGATGAGATGGCGTAGACGGTGGATTGAAAAGTCATTCGTTTGCCTCCGTATCATTGTGAACTTAACCCTATAGATATGGTGTGGGCTCAGGAAAAAACATTTATTGAAATGAACAATGCTAGTTTTAAGGTTAAAGATATGAAGTCCTTAATATCTGCCACATAGAAAAGGTTTCTGTAGAAAACGGTTTCAATTATATAAATCCCGTCAACAAAATTGAAAAGGACATATGGAAAGTAGATGAACTGCAAGATGATGAAGAGCATTTTTTAATAAGACTAACTTCATCATCTTCATCATCCCCTGTGTCATCTCCTCCACCCTTAAGTCCACCTACTCACTCTCAAAACTTTGAACTACCTGGGCCATCAACTAAACACTACTTCACAATTGATGGAGCCACATTCTTTTACTGGGACAGCAATGAAGCATAAATGTATTTTTTTGGTTTAAACTAATATGGTATTTACTTTACATGGCAAATTTAAATGTGCCTTGAATAGATTTTAGAATCCCCCCTCCTTTATAATTACCAATATTTTAATTTATAAAACTATTGTATATTAATTTATTATGATTATGATTATTATTATTGAGCTTTAGCTTTTACTATAGTAAAGATGAATTAGATAGGCTTAATTGTTCATAAAAGTGCACACACATTCACGTGCAAACAGGGAATATTTTTGTATAAATCTATGTACTTGGGAAGATCATCTTTGAAAGGATTAGATCTCCAACCTATTCATTGCAGGTGACAGTGTACAGTGTATATTAAAAGTGGCATTAATATGTTAATAAACAGAATAATACACAATTTTTGACAGCCCAAACTTCAAATTGATTGCCATAGCATGTATAAAGTTTGTATAATTTGCTAAGTTTGAATGTATAAGTTGTCAATCTGTTTCTAGTGGGTGAGATCTGGCAACTGCACGCTCTATAAGATCTGTACTGCAGAGTAAGAGTGGAACGGACTATAGACAATCCCTCAGGACTATGTTATACATGATACAAGCGTGGAAAATGATATGTTCTAATTTGATCCGCTGTAACGAATACTGTTCAACTTCACTTTCCTGAATGACGATCACATCTCCCACACCCACTGTGACCTTCACATCTCCCACACCCACTGTGAACTTCACATCTCCCACACCCACTGTGACCTTCACGACTCCGCCGTATGACCCAGTGTAGCAAATCACTCCACAACACATTTCCTCACATTCATAACAAAAGTCACTAAAATTTGGCATTGTAGAAATATGACTTATTTTATTCGTTGATTAAAAAGCTATCAAAACCTTTCAATAATGCTTACTTATGGATTACTGTATATTTTCTCCTTACAATATTAATCAAACTGGTTATGAATGTATATACATTGTGATAATTTTATTTACCCCATTGTGGCAAACATGAGATTCTAGTTTTCAAATACCAGGCCTCCTATGAAAATTAGACTAAGTCTGGATGGGTCTAGGCTCGTACAAGGTTAATTTTAAATTGTTTACTTATTTAAACTGTGAATTAAGAAAGTCTAGATTAAATATCTCAATTAAAATATAAAAAACATAAGTTAATGTATGACAACATTAAAAAATAAATAAATATGATTAGGACATTAGTTTTCTATACATAAGTTCCTGATCATGGTGCTCACACTGAAACATGTTGAAAAATCAATGTATCAGACTAATAGCCTATCACAACAAGGCGAAAGGAAATACATTTTTTTCAGATAGGATATTAATATTTATTAGTTATGTATTAATAAATAGTGTGTATAACCCGAACGGGTAGTAAGACGCGGTGCTAATAATAATAATAATAATAATAATAATAATAATAATAATAATAAATAATAATATTAATATTAATAAATACAATTTATCTAACAATGATTTAAATGTAATTGTTACTCAGCCTAAAGTGGCTTATTATGTAACATTTTCTCTCTTACATAAATAACAAAAGACCATATCTTTTAGTGAAATGTTTGTTTTGGTTTTGTGAAATTTAGTATTGTCAGATAGATATGAACATATCAGTAAATATTTGTTATTTAGTACATTTTATGATAAATGTTCTAATTGTGATTAGCACTCAAATTTAATTGACTTTAAACACTGTTACTCCTTAAATATCAAACGTCATAATCATTTAATGTAAATTGTTTTAATCATGCTTTGTCTTTGTATTAAAAATTTATTTGACAGTGTATTATGATCTTAACTTTTATCATAAAATTTATGATTTTTCAATATTGTTATAATGATTGCTTAATGTGGCAACAAAATAATTGCATAACAACATAATCCTTTTACAAATATTTTCTAAGTATTATAACAATAGAATGTTATCTAAAATATAAAGTTCGGGGAGGTTTTATCATGATAAAGAAATTTTGGCGGCAATGAATGATGCCAACCGTTACCATGTTAAATGGTTGTCCCAATTTTTGTGGTGTACATTGTGATATGCTATTAGAGAAAGTGTTAAATTTTTATGAAAGTGTTTTAAATGTGAATGGTTAGTTAGGGTTGGGATAGTAGTACAGGAGCCGGTTATATTTTTTATTCCCCTAGCGAAATATATGTCCTTGAATGTCAGGGACTGAAATTAGTTGCCATAATATGATACAAGTGTATAGCTCAAATTGGTAGTATTACGCGGTGCTGAAAAAAAAGCTGATACAGTGCATGTAAGCCCAAATAATCAAACATTGCATTTGCCATACAAATTGGGGAAAGTGTCCTCGGCTGTTAGATGGAACATGTTTACTTCCCTACCTACTTCAAGGAAGCGCTATCCAAAATAATCTATAAACAATTCCTCCAAGAGTCTTTCAAGCATCCAAAAATTGGCAGACATATTTGGTCATTTGGGCTTGTTTAGCTCTGAAATCTTTTGAAATATCTAAAGGTGTGATTTGCTACAATGCGTCAGATGATAAATAGAGCCGTAAGCATCAGACGCATGGGGCTCACACAAATATAGGTGTTTTCCTACAGAGTGACCGACACATTTGAAATACCATAAAATATCGCAGATGAGACCATTTGTATTTGCCATGGCTATGTTAGAGGAAAAAAGTATGATTTTTATGGCGCTTCTTCTGGATGAGATGTTGCTTTTAAATTGTATACATTCTATAAGAAATAAAACTCATGTACACTTGTAGTAAGCAATAAGGCGTATTTAACTTGCTAGTCGAAAGGCACCTACGGCCATATAATGCCAAGTTCAGGGGCTACTTCCAGCTGAATATAAAACAATTTGAATTTGTGATGGATTTGGTGAAAGATAAACTTACTACTAAGCCAAGTTATAGATTTCCTGAGCCAATTATTCTTTCTAAAAAACTCACCATAACTCTCAGGTATGATTTATTTAAAATATTCAGTTTCCATTCTGCAAACTACTAAAGTAAACTTATGATTTTATGAGCTTATGGTAAAATAACGCACAAACCAATTACCTACTTTTTAAAAAGAAATCAATGTTTTCAGTAATAATCTCTATTGGTCCATATTTGTTAAGTGAATGTTCTTGTTAATAAACACTTTAGTATCATTATTTTAAAATAAAATGCACAATTATTATAAATACTTAAAAAAAAATGTGATTTCTTTAATCAAAACATTATGGTTGGAAATTATAAAAACTGTTCGATTTAGTAAATGTATACATAAAATGGCAGATAACATCTTTTTGAGCTCTAGCAGACGAAAAGAGAAAAATAAAAGTCGACAGATAAACACCACACCAAAAGCGTGTTGACGTTTCGCTTCCATCCTAGGACTCAAGGGAGTGTTAACACACTTAATGCCCAAACACAGACTTTGTCCAATCGAAAACTTCGAAGTAAAATTGTCTACAGCAAGCGATGAGTGCCAATCAGTCAGCTGATCAATAAAAGAAACTTTAAAAAAAAAAGTTGAAAAAACTTCCAGGATATAGTTAAAATGTAGTACAATCATGTAATAAATATATTTATTGCACAATTTTAAATATCAATCTTAAAATAAATTAGCCTAAGAATGCAAAACAAATGTAGGTACTAGTATTCTCAATGTAAACAAATCAAGCACTTTTAATATTATTTTCGTGCTTCCTTCATTTATATAGGGCCTATCGGTTTTGATCTTTAAAAAAAATATTTAACCAATCACAAAATAAAATCTAATTATGGACAATTTATTTTGGTGTTTAAGATGATTCCCAACGTGCATGCCCACATATATGGCTGTTCTACATAGAGTCAAACCCGCTTGTCGGGAGTCAGAGTAGTAATGTGTTGGTTGTCGTGTCGTATTGTAGCTCCTTACTACAAAAGGGACTGTCTACAATGAAATGTCGTAGCACTTAATTTCACCCCAATAGTAATTTAGAAAACATTCAAGCAATCGAAAAATAATAAATATACCAGACTGTTACAGTGTATACAACTGTTTTCAATAAAACAATTCCTTTCTTTCATAAAAAGGAGGATAAATACTGACAAACTCAATAAATGTGTTGTCGAAATCCATTTTACAATAGTGTTGAACAACTCAAAGTTAACAAAACCTGAGGCAAAGAGCATACATACACCAGCATGGACTATGCATTCATAATCAAAGTCATAATATTAATACTTTCAAATAATTAAAAAATACATATGTTTAAACAACAATTGTTTTTAATTTTAAAATGCACTATATATTTTACTATTAGCATCGCGTCTTACTACCCGTTCGGGTTATACGCACCAGTACATATTTAAATAGATTTTCATGAAGTAAGTTACTATCCTAGATTAATAAAATATTAACTTTAGCTGATTTTAGAAGTGGAATCGTATTTGTTTTTGATTGGCTGAAAGCAATGTGTTGCAATGCAAGAAATGGACAATGTTCATCTACTTCCGACTTACTACTGCAATTGCAATATTCAATGTAGACAATCAATATTATGACTCCGGATTCCCGACAAGATGTACTATGGACTATGTAGATGAGCCATTACTTAGGTGTGATAGGTAGTCTGTATAAACTAGTCCTTTGACAGTTAAAATTGACCAACTTCCACAGTGTACAGACTTACGAATAAGGACTCTGTGGCCAGAGCAATCTAATCCTGTGGCATCGATTTCTTACGAACTATGGACCACGGTCATACAGATACAGAGTATGAAGGGCCTTTAGTCGATAATTTGGCCTCAAAATAATGTGGGCATTCCAAAAGTCATTTAGTGTAGTGATGGGTTGCTCGTGAGCCAGTAATTCAAATTGAACGACTCTTGAACGAGAGCTGTGGAGGAACAAGACTCGCTTCGCAAGAGAGTCGTTCACATTGCCATTACACCTCTAAATCACACGTCTGATATATTTACCAATAGGCCAACAGTTTTTACTATACATTTCTATTATTACTTGTACAAAATAAATGTATGCACAACAGTCGTACATTTAAATCAAGAACTTGGACCAATGAAATTAAATAGGCCTATTACCCTAAATATTAGGCCCTACCGCAAGGTTGCATCAGGCACCGCTCCCTTTTTTCCCATGATCATTACTTTGTGTCCATGTGAGACTTTATGGGAAACATGCATTAGTTTGATGTTTCTTTACATCTTTTCTTTTCACTCATGCACTATCATTATCTCTGACTACTCGCTTTGCATTTTCATTCAATGTTTGGTTTGATTTAGCTAGTCTTGGCTATCAACACATCATTTCTGCACTATTTCCAACCCCCCTTCTTCGCTGAGCTTAGAGAGTTGTCGTCATTCAGGACTCTTTTTTCGCTCTCGTTCATTCATTCTGGAAGAGTCAGGTGTTTTTGTCATTCATGACTATTTTTTCGCTCTCGTTCATTCGTTCTGGAAAGTGTCAGGAGTGTTTGTCATTCTTGACTCTTCTGTTATTCTTCATTCGTTACTACAAAAAAAATTAACTAAAGATGCTTACTATCATTACTAGATTGCAGCACTGACTACAATATTAAACTATTTTTCTTAACATCAATCAACATAGTTCTGTGAATTAGACACTAAAGGTTATTTGCTAAGGTTAATTATAATATGTGTAAGTAATAAAATAAAAGAACCAAACGCAATAGGCTTCAGATAAATTACACATAAATCCTAATTCGTTCATAAGTTGAAAGGGAAGGGGCAGATTTGCACGCTCAGAACGGTAATTGTGAAAAAGTGTTAGTGCTCGCTCGTCAAGTTATGGAGTTGAAGGGATTGGGAGCGAGCCAGCCATGCGGTGAACGATATGACTCATATGAATGACTTGATTGCGAAAGCTTATGTGAGCTAGCTCACATAATGTGAAAGCTTTTGTAAGCTAGCTCAGTCAACGAGCTGGTTCGACCCATCACTAATTTGGTGACCTTCCTCTTCATTCTCGTCACTTCATTTAAAATATACCTATCTTAAATATTATAACTATCGTGTTTTGAATCTAAAAAATAGATCAATATCCTACCATAAATTACTGCCAGCCCCGTTTCGTGAAGAAATCGTAGCCGGCGATGTTTGAAAAGCCATATTGTCAAGACAGTTAGTATCAATAGAAAAGTATACAAAAGAAGATTTAAACTATCAATTCTATGCGTAGATTGAGCCTTCGCATCGAGTTCTATGTCAGTTGCTGCTAAATCAGCAGAGTGAAATATAGAGATAAACGCTAATAGATAAACAACCCATAAACTTTGTATTCCTAGAATAATAGCCATTTTTGACAATTCCAATCACAGAACATAAGTCAAGATATTCTTAAGACCGATAAAACCATAGTTGTTATTAAGTATTGCTAAATTCTCAAAGGGGGTAAAAGTTACTAAAATAGTTATAGGAACCGTAATTAAAAGTTGATGGCGCTAGTGAAATCGGATTTGGTGCTAATGTGGCAAAATCTGTTAAACTGTGCAAAATCGTTTTATTTCCTTTATAGTGTTATAACTATAAGTTAATCCATCCGAATTGGACTATAATTTAATCTTTAAGTTGACAGCGAAATCCAGGTTAGATTAAGAATATAAATATTTTAGGCTTGTATATTATATATTAATAATAATAATTATTATTATTATTATATTATAATTAATTAATTCAGTGTCAAAAGAAGTAACAAGATTTTATTACATAAAGTAGGTCTATATCATGTAGGTTTATACAAAGTAGCAAGGCCCTACTGATGTTAAATGACATATGTAAGTTTTTTATTTATTGTTTGGCCCAATGTAGCGAGGGTAGAAAGGAAAAGCCACTTGAAGGAGTTTGATACTGTCATTGCTTAAGACACCCAGAACATAGCAGCAATATCTTAATACGAAGATAGCAAAATATAAGTTTTTTTAATGTACTATGACGTTAATAATTGGATATTGATGTGGATTTTAAAAGGTTATTTATATTTTTTAAAGTTTTAAATGTAACCTGATTTTTAATTATTTATTGGTCTTCCATAGAGACACCATGTTTAGACGTTAATGGCGCTAGTGAAAACTCATGAGGCTCCTATATGGCAAAATTTTGAAAGACTTAAATGATACATTTGATAGTAAAAGTTTCCTTGAACACCATTACATACTTTGATCCTAGCAGATCTACGGCTATTGGTGCTTAAGCTTCGCACATTCATTAAAAACTTCTTAATTTAACCTGCTATCGTTGATATTAGACGTGAAAGGTCTCTACTGGAGCTGAAGAAGTTACGGTTACCAGGGTGGCAAAACATTAGAGACCATCGATTCAACCCTCTTACTTATTATGTCATAAACTGTTCCTTCGTTAGAACTCCCCGATTAATTCTCTTCAATAACCCAAACAACCTGTGCCAGGGTACTCTAAAGACTGTACCTCCTGACTGCATACCACGACTTGTAGGGAGAGTTATAGTCTACAGCCTGACCAGCCTCCTGATAAGATAAATTGCGACTAGCTATTGTCGATTTAATTTGACGTTGTTGCATTCATTCGAGACACAATTGGTCAGAGACCAGATGAGCCCATCCCCCACCCCCAAATGAACACATTTTGGAGTGTAATGAAGACATTCTTCTATGATACAACACCCTCCACACTTTGCGCACCTATGCCCTCCACTATGCGAATTGACAACGGGATGAGAAAAATATAAGCAATTGTGAAATTGCGTCACTGGTGTCATTGTTGTGCACGAACAATTTATATTCAAAAACTTGAAGATGATGAACCAAAGGTACATGACCAGTCCACTTTTGATATGGGGTTTTACCTTCCAGAATCCTGGATGGGCTGTGATTCAATAAATAATTTGCACAATAGATAGCCTCAGCCCTAATAGAGTGGGGGAAATTTGATTCTAGTAGTAGGCATCTAGCTTTATCCTGCAGTGACATATTTTTACGTTCAGTGAATCCATTTTTCTGGGGTGATCTTACAACGGGAAAAGTCTTTTAATTCTGCAACTCGATAAAAAGGGGCCAAACTCTACATTTATATATTCTGACCTTTCATTGTCACTTTGGAGATACTTAATCTATTTTCCTCTTATATTTTCTACTTCATTTTTAAATTATTTAAAAGTATTTAAAACTACATTTTTATAACGAGTGGCTTCGTCAATAAAAGTAACAAAATATCTGTAGTCTCCGGGGGAAGTGGTGTGCATGGGACCTACAATATCAGAATGTATATTATTTCCTGTTTGTCTATAGTTTCCGGTTGTTTCCTAATGTGTCGAGGAAGTGTGACCAATTTTCCTTTAATACATATTTAATATTCACCAAGTCTTTCATTGGGGTTGAAATGCAAACCTTTCAGGTGATTATCTTTTAGGGCCAATTTTAAAACAGACTTATTTATGTGACCCAATATTCTGTACCATATATAAATCGTTGATTAACCAGGAATTTCTGAAGATAAATTTGCATATTCTGCCTTGTTTTCATCTAAATAGTATAGACCAATGTGTCATGTTGATTTTAGAATATGATTAACATAATCATCTACAACATAAGCGTAATCCTTCAAAAAATAACACTAAAACATTTATGAGTGATTTTTGCAACAGAGAGAAGATTTGTGGTCAATCTCGGTTCATGCACAGTTTCGGGTAACATTACTATTGAATCATCATCAAGCTGACTTTTGACTTGACCAATAACTAAAATACTTGAAATGTGTTCTTCTGATGCAAGCGTGAGAATGCCATGGTTATCTGGCTCGGAAATATTTGAAAATTTTGTTTGGTCATAACACATGTGTAAATCCACACTCCAAGCACCAAACAAACTTCATGGGTAGTGATGGGTGTAGGCCTAATGAAAGACATTCCTAATTTTGAAGGTGGATTCCTTCTTTTGTTGAAACAGCATTCTTTATGATTAGACTTTTTCCTCTTTGGCCTTTTTATGTTACCATTATTATTGTTTTTTTGTTGACCATGTAATGATATTGATTTGGATACCTTATAAGACATATAAAAAAGTCATGGATGGAGGTAATTTTCCTTTAAAGTAACATATGTAGAGTATCCTTTTTTGATTCATCCATGAAGAAACACGCGCTTTTCAAAAATAACGTGAAAAGTATCACACCATTAAAATATATATTTTATATAATTTTTTCTGTCAAAAGAACAACTCCGCAGTATTTGGCAAAGGGCGCCAATTCCCTATACCAATAAGAATTATTATTATTAGCACCGCGTCTTACTAAACCGTTCGGGTTATACGCACTTACGCTAATGTGTAATGGTAGGGTGATTGTAGGATGAAATGGAGGACCTACAGTTTAACGTGGAATCCGAACCACGGTGGAGGCCTGGCATTCCCAACATTCACAAGATGTCTTGTCAGAGGTGAAGGAAGGGTTTGGTAATCAGATAAATCTGTGCCGGGACCGAGGATNAAGGGTTTGGTAATCAGATAAATCTGTGCCGGGACCGAGGATTGAACCCCAGCCGCCAGAACAGAAGTCTGACACCTTACCCATTGACCGCCAGGTCACCTACCAATAAGAAGCTAGCCTTCACAACACCTGTCGCCAGGACTCTTTCTATTAGTTCGTTACTACACTGGTGACGAGGGGACCAAGAGGCAAGGGGTATGCCATATATAAACTGCTTGTGCGTATGTTTAAGGGCACAAGCAAACAAAAATCAAGTATCACTAGCACTGGCTCTCGCAGTCTAACACAGAATAAAATAATGTACGTTAATATCACAAGTCTGCATTGATATCAAGCATTTAATTGGAGTATGTATCAGTAATTAACAGATGTCATTTGAATAAACTGTGTGTGAATAAACAGACATCAATAGTTCTCTTTCTTTCATTTAATAAATATACCGATTTAATTAGTGCTCGACCACGGAGCAATTAACAGCTAGTTAAACTGTATCTATTCCATACAGTGATGATAGGTGCTCGACCACGGAGATATAGACAACCGAAATATTATCATAGCATTATTATATGTGGAATGAATCCATAGTGTTATAATTTTCGCTCAACCGCGACGCGAATCTTCGAATCCCCGAGACAAAAAAGAGACTCCACCGACTTAAAGACACACGGCACACAGCAAGGCACACCGACGACGAACATCAATCCGAGAACCTAGGTGAAATAGACGTTCAACGCACGGCAAACTACAAGGCACACCAACGTCGTACCTCCATCCGAGAACCGAGGTGAAACAGACGTTCCACGCACGGCATACTTTAAGGCACACAAAATACGTAAATCCTTCCGAGAACCGAGGTGAAACAAACGTTCCACGCACGGAACATTACAAGGCACACCAACGACGAAGCACATCATACTGAGGCGGAACAAGCCGACCGAAGGCATCCAATTGGTCAAATAAGTCTTAGATAGATTTAAATTATTTTTAATTTAATTAATAAGATTTAAATAACTTTGTTTTAATATTTTATAATCACTAATTTTAGTAAATTTTGGAAGGGTAGATGGCAGACTTAAACCTAAATGATAATAGTGACGCTAGTAGCTGCTTTGATGAAGTAGAATATGAAAATAAACCTAGACATCAGTTAGTTCTAGAACAATCAGATGAGGAAATAAGAGAAAGCGAGCAGGACAATGAAGAATCATTTGCAGAGGGAGAGAGAAAAGATAGGGCAGAAAAAGATACACAAAGAAATGTTATATTGGATGAGGAAGAGCAAGAAAAGAATAGGGAACGAACAATGATGCAACTCCTAGGAGATGTAAATCAACTTTTGAAAATGTTACAGCAAATGGCAGAGGTTAATAAAAAAATAGCCAAGAAACTAAACAGGAAATAATAGATTTAAATAAAACTAAACTAATCAATAAAGAACTAAGTGGTAAAATAGAGTTAAGTAAGGAGGTTTGTGAGCAGAGATTTGGTTATTTAGAGCAAAAATTTGAACAATTAGAGACAGTTCATCAAATTTAGCAGTACAGTTAAATGAGGTAGATAAAAAAAAGTCATTGAAGAAGAAAAAGTTTAAAAGGCTTTGGCGAAATAACATGAAAATTTAAGGAAAGGACAATTCAAATTAATGGAACAGATTACGGCTAATAAAAATAAAATAGAAACAATAGAACAAGAATCAATTAAAGCGTTAAAGGAAGTAGAAATTGAAGTTAGGAATCTGGACCTTCAGGTATAACACACAACAACTAATGTTAAGGTAGTCCAACTATACTTGGAAAAGAAATAAATGAGGTAAAATCAGTACTTGATTCTCAGCAAGACAAGAATAAAATTTTAATTATTAAAAGATAGATGGGATCATTACCAAGGCAGTAGAGAAACTAGATAAAAAAAAATACCGATTTTGTGGTTGAAAACCAAATTAATCTTTGAGAAGTTGGTAATGTACACGATATTACCAACCTATTTTCTAAAGGGCTAAGAGAAACGTCAATAGAACTTATTCCAAAATTTAAAGGAAAGAGATGAAATATTTCAGCAGTACAGTACATAAACATAGTAGAAAGAGTATTTAAAGGACAAATAATTAATGAAAAAGTCAAAATAGAGATATTTTTATCAGGTCTGGAAAATGAGGCAACATTTTGGGCAGATAGTATAGAGAGTGAATGGGAGACACACGAACAGGCCAGGGAAATATTTTAGGAAAAATACTGGTCTCAAATATGCCGGATGATTTTTTATAATCAATTTTTAATGGAAAATATAACGACAAGGATGGTACTATGAATGAATATTTCAATAAATTTGTGACACAGGTGAAATATTTACGATACCCAGTGTTAGAAGATAGATTGATAGGTCTTCTAATGAATCATGTTCCAACTGCAGTACAAGACGTTCTAATCGGCATAAATAAACAGAACATTAACGAAGTAGAGAGAGTATTAATGGCATTTGACGATAGATCTCAAAGAAACAAAGACGTCAATGATCAATCAAACAGGTATAATATTGATAGTCATAGGCATTCGTTAAACCCTCAAATCAGAGAAATTAATAATAGACAAGATAGGCAAAATAGATATCAAAATAGTTACCAAACACCTGAGCCAAATATAAGATAGCCTAATCCTAATATAGAGTATCAACAGGATAGGAACCTAGGACCTTCGAGGCAAATAAATTCAAGTGCTAGACAAATTAATAGCAATAATAATGCAAGTCACCCCAGATTAACAAACAATCAAACACATCAACCTCCAAATTTAATTAAATACCACCATTTTCAGGAAAACAGATTTAAATGAGTACGTCTCACAAAAATCTTTGATCCAGGAGGAATTAAAAGAAGCATTTAAATTTCGGATCATGTAAATGTAAAAAATCAGAAATTTAACTAAAGATTGAAATTTTAAATAAGGAAAATAAGGGTAACTATAATTATTTAGCCATAGTAAGACATGTTAAAAGTATAAATTCTAAGTAAACATTTAACACATAAATTCAACGAAGTATAACTAATAGTGCTTTTGTAAAGAAAGGTAAGGCATTGCGTATTTGTTAAAATAAAATAAAATAGAAATTGTAAAGAAACCATTATCAACCACAACTACGAAGAAGTAAAACTAATCCTTCTTATGTAAAAGGTAAAAGTGTTTTATTGTTAACATGTACAATATACTATATTACTCTAAAACAAGTTGTCAACAACATCTATTGTTATCTACTACGTCTTCAAAATAAGGTTGCAGGTGACCATTTTTGTCTGGGAAGACAACAACAGTTACAAAAACCTTTACTCAAAAAATAAGACGACATTTGCAAGCCCGGTCAACAAATATAAAATCTTTAAAAATAAAAATACAAATTGTATCAATTTAGATTAATCCCATTTGGATTTAACATAATCTCAAGAAGTATAAAGATCAAAATAGGAGAACAGATAAGGAGGGGGCATGATCCCTCGGGAAGCATGCAAGGATAAAGATCAGTTAGAAAAGTATGGTGAGGGGTTGGTTACATTTTGTCAACTAGTTAAGTTTTATGTGAGTAAATTTTAAGGGTAAATTTAAGTTTATAAGAATTTAAATAGTTTCAGTTTAAGAGAAAGTTAGGAAGTTTGATTAGTTAATAGACGATCTTGGAAATCAGAATAAATATATTATTACACCAATGATGCATTTTGTGATGAGAATTACGATATGAATCTCAATATTTGTGTGGGGGATGATTTTAATTAAATTAATTACATTTCAATAAATTCAACAATATTGATTAAAATATTAAAGGAATCACAGAGTGAGCTGAATGAGCTAAAGGATAAGATATAAGATATGTAAAGAAATTAATTTAGATATGCACTCGATTACGGTATTATAGTTAGGGTGAGTGGAAATAAGAGGCCAGTAGTGTCTTGTTTAAAAGCATATTTTTCGGATAAGAGTAAAGGTGTATTGGTTGAGGAGTTAAGGTGTATTAAGGCATGGACTTAGCTATGAGCAAGCCATGATTAATAATTTCATTTTTCTGGCGAGTCAACGAACCACCAAGGATAAGATAGCAGGTATTCACAAGCATAGAGCTAGCACAACGTAGCCTATGGAGATGTGAGTAATAATAATAATAATAATAATAATGAGGCAAAGGCCTAAGTTTTCCAATAATATGTAATAAATGTGCAACAGTAAAATCTACATTAAAATTGATAGATATGGATGAGATTATGAAGAGGTTTAAAAGGGTATTCTGTGATTTAGTGTTGTAATACTGATGCATCAACAATGATAATGAGAACTAATTAGGGTGTTGTACCCAATTAGGCCACTGTAACAGATTTTCAATTATAATTTCATTTTTAAGTGCCTAAAGCAAATAGGCAACATTAAAAATTTTGATCAAGAGAAATATATAAAGATTTTTTTCACTAATTAGAAAATAATTACTCAATTAGAAAGGGGAGAATAATTTTCAATATTTCACAGTAGTGTGACATATGATTTAATATTAATTTCAAGCGGACTTTATGAATCCAAGATTGTCTTATATCCATTTCAACTATTTTAAACACAATAAGGTTAGGTTAATATTATATATTTTATGTCGCTCACACCAAAACATCTTAAATACGAAGGGCAGAAAAAGAAAGAAGGTAAGAGGTTTTAACAGTTGTGTCACAAGTGAAGGTATAGAAAGTAAAAGGGTTTAACAGCTGTCTCACTAGCAAAGGTATAGAAAGTAAAAAGGTAGTTTGACCTTGAATAAAGAGCCAGGGCTCGCAAACAATTGAAGATTATAGAAGAACTGATGTTAATATTAATTGACTGAAAATGTAATGATGTAATATGCCTTGCTCAATGGAAAGCCATTAATAGTTCTATGGTAGTAAATTAAACGAGGTCACATTAATTAATAAATATTAAACAAACCAATAAAAAGTTAGATAAATATTTGTGAGAAACTTGACCCATTTTTCAAATAGATTTAAGGTAGCTATTAAGATTATATAAATAAATTTTTATTAAGAACAGTTTAATTAAGTCAATTTATAATTTTATTCAAATTTGTATGTGAACATAACATTTTTAGAACAGAGCAACAAGTGCTACAATTTTTCAGTGAAGTAAAATAAATAAAAAATAAACATTAAACAGGAAATTCTTTCTTTCTGTGTATTCATCAAGAAGACTGAACATTAAAAATAATCAATTGTGACAACGGATAAATAATATATCATAACTTTTGTATTGTTATACAAGTAAATTGTAATCAATATTTACACACATGTAGGCCTACAATTTATGTAACTTACACTCAACAAATTTAATTATGTTTAATTTTAAGAATGATCAAAAGTTAAATATGACGTAACTCTTGCACAGTATGGGATTTGCTTCTATCAAAATTCATTAAATTCTTTTAAGATATAAGCAAATGAGGGTTATTGTAATAATATTGATTTGGATCCCTCTAAAATATGTAAAAAAGTCATGGATGAAGGTAATTTTTCTTTAAAGTAACATATGTAGAGTATCCTTTTATGATTCATCCATAAAGAAAAACGCGCTTTTCAGAAATAATGTGAAAAGTATTACATTATTAAAATATATATTTTATATGTTTTCTGTCAAAAGAACAACTCCGCAGTATTTGGCAAAGGGCGCCAATTCCCTATACCAATAAGAAGCTAGCCTTCACAACATCTGTCACTAGGACTCTTTCTATTAGTTAGTTATTACACTGGTGACGAGGGGACCAAGAGGAAAGGGGTATGTCATATATAAGCCGCTTGTGAGGATGTTTAAGGGCACAAGCAAATAAAAATCAAGTATCCCTAGCACTGGCTCTCGCAGACACAGAATGCCTCTCGCAGTCGCACAGACTGCCTCTCGCAGACGCACGGACTTGCTCTCGCAGTCGCAGTCTGACACAGAATACAATAATTATGTTAATATCACAAGTGTGCATTGATATCAAGCATTTAATTAGAGTATGTATCAGTAAATAACAGAGGTCATTTGAATTAACCATGTGTGAATAAACTGCCATCAATAGTTCTTTTTCTTTCATTTAATAAATATACCAATTTAATTAGTGCTTGACCATGGAGCAATTATCAGCTATTTTGACGGTATATATTCCGTACAGTGATGATAGGCGCTCGACCATGGAGCTATAGACAACCTAAATATTATCACAGCATTATTATATCTGGAATGAATCCATAGTGTTATAACCTTACCAGAGAGATTTTTTTTTTATTTTGACCTGAATTAAAATGTTTACTATGAGCCTTATTACATTTTGTTTTTCAAAAATTGCATACGCATGTCTATTTTTGATGTCATTCTTACATCTGGCATTTGATTCCTCCACACCCACGTGGAAAAACGCTATATCTGTAAATCCCAGATCTGGGTATATCTGGAATATTCTTAGATATAAGTTATATTTGAAGCAATCAAATTTTGTATATAAATTCCTTTCAATAAATTATTTATTTAATATTAGATTGCGTCTTCAAAACTGTTTGGGTAGTACATATGAATACTAATTACTCTATTGGATTAAAGATGAGTAGGGTTGATTTTTTGATTAAGTTAACCCGTATTCGCCTGAAGGGTAGTTGGAAAACCATTAGGGAAAAATATTCCTCTGTAGACCCATACAGATATTAGAACCTCGATCTCCCCGTTGTCGTAAGTCCAGCTTGAACTACAATACACACCTGTTAATTTTCAGAAATGAAATGGCTAAGAAAATGTAAATGTTTTTTTTAAATCAAATGAAAAAAAAATACTATTTAATTTTAAGAAGTTTATGTACACTTCCTCTAGTATCAACCTGCCTCATCCCTAACCCACCCATTAGTGTAATTAGGACCGGTAGGCCTATGGGTACTAAGACGTAGTGTTAGTAAATAAAAACATGAAAATAAAATGGGAAGAATATGTTTTATAAAAATGTTCCTTGGACCATATTAAATAACAAAATTAAATGTAATTTGATAAACTATGATTCACTTTTTCTAATTTCACAAATTCGTGTTCCCAATAGCATTTTTATAAAGAAGGCATCATTAACCTTCAAATATCAAGCTGCTGCATTGACCCTAGGAAATTCTGAAATAAAGATGGCATACCATTGATACCAATAACATAATAAAATATTGATTAGGTCCACTCATATAAACAATTATTTAAACTAGCTATATTACTATTATCAACTTGAATTAAAAAATACCGTACGGTACTGGCGAGAAAGTGGAAAGTTATTGGTCAAAGCTAATTTAGGCCTAGTTTTTTTTCAAAATCTGTCGTTATAAAAATGTTAATAATGAATATGTGAAAATATTGATAGAGTTATGTAGTCGATTTTATTATGCTGATTCAGAGGAGTTTCGGAAAATGGCTAGGAATCATATATGGCCAAACACTATATTGACGTGCAGCTATGAGTACATGAATCCATTTTCTAACATAAGACCAGAATTAGGCCTACATGTTAATTAAATTCATTATGCAAGTTTTTATGTGTTTATTTGGATTATTATATTCACTCTTTTATTTAGGTTTTTTAAAGTACTGGGACATTTTTTTTTGTTATGTAGGCCTACCATAGCTACTAGCGCCACGGAACATAAGTGACAAAGTTTTATTTATGTATAATCCCCTTTCCTGATTATTGTCAAAGAATCCATCATAGTTATAAACAAGATTATAAAAATAAATAAAATTTATAGTATCATAAAATTAAAAGACTAATTTTAGTATATAAGTATTTTAGCTTACATAATTTTGTCAGCACTTTCGCATATTCCTTCATAAACTTTCCAGCAGGCCACATGAATGTAACCTCATCGTCAACAACAGGTTGTACATTCTCAAATATTATATCATTCTATTTGATAATTTGTTGTTAAAGGTATTATGACATCAATTAATGGTTTCCATATCTTGTACATATTTAAAACACAAAGCAAAATGGTTCATGAT
>CABFOW010001714.1:0-22609 GCA_902141385.1 Timema californicum
TAATTATCTTATAACGTCACGGCCGTACACACTCCTGCACAATTAATTACGTCACTGGCACTGTGACGTCTACCACAGGCTGGCGTCTCTTCTGACGTCACTATTATTTAAATATCTCTACCCGACGTCACTGGCTCAAAGTGACAGCTCATAAATCAGATAAACCTGGGCACATACTACTAACATATTTTACTTACTTTAACTTAAATTGTTACAGCCTAGGCTTGATCTATTCATTTATAAATGAAATCCATTCTTATTATTTTAATTTGCGCAAAAAGTTCAATAATTTTCTCCTTGATCTCTGGATGACAATCAAGGAATTTTTTCTCCATTAATAGTAATGCAAGCGCATTTGGTCTTTCCGAATTCATAGTACTTCTTAAAAAACTTTTTAATCTTTTCAATGTTGAAAAGCAGCACTCTAACTCTGATGTAGTCACGGGAATTATCAAGAGGATTTTTATCAGTTTCGTAATTTCACTAAAAACAACATCTATATTATTTTACAAGATACATTTCAGCAGCTCAATTGATTTGCAATATTCATGAATATCAGTTCTACAGTAGAATACTTTTAGTTCAGTTTCAAGCTTTTCTTTGTCTATCATAGGATAAGCTTCAGTGGTCAGTACTATCTCTTTTGTGGGATGATCATTCTTAAATCTAGTGAAGCAATTCTTGTTGAACAATTTAGCAGCTACTAAGTGTTTAGTGGAAAAATATCTGTCCATTATATCAACACATATATAGTCACACACTTCCTTAGCTTCTGCCATGAGTGTCTTTGAAGGATTCTCGCAGTACTTGGAGTTTCTCAATTCTAAAATAGCAGTTTCGAAATTTGTTATATATTCATTAACTTTAAACACACTAATTTCTCGAGAGTGCATTTGGTTGTAAATTATTTCAACATGAGGCATAATCTGATGAAAACGCTCTAACCAAATCTTGAAATTATCATCATTCAGGTATTTCAAAATTCCTGTTGCTTCTGCAATGGTTTGCTCTGTATTAGATGTTGACTTAATTTCAGTAGAGCTGTTTTTTTTAAGGTTGCAAATTTTTATGAACTCTGTTTTGGTCGGTATGTTGAAATTTCACCTCATAGAGGATGGGCGTGGAATGCTGACGTCCATATGTTTCTTGAGAATGGACAAACGTTGTGGTGATCTTGAGAAGAATATTGGAATAGCCAGAATGTTAGAGAAAAAAAATTCTTGGGTTTCAGGAGTAATACTTGCTGTATTTTTCATTATTAAATTAAGTTGATGTGCATAACAGTGAATGAAATATGCATTACTATAAACTTTTTTTTTCTTGAACTCCTGCTTTTTTGTCTTTCATGACATTTGCACCCTCAAATGTCTGAGCTATCAGTTCTTTTCCATTTCCTTGAAGGATTATGTTCAATTGTTCTAAAATACGTTTTGATATTCCATCTGCAGTTTGATTTTCTGGAATAAAGAATTATCAAAAACGCTCAAATATTTCTCCATTCAATACGTATCGTAGAAAAAGATCCAGTTGAGTGTGTTCCGAAACATCTGTTGTATCATCAGCCATGACAGCTACAAATGAATCTTTACTAATTTCCGTCCTTATTTCCTCATGGTATATTTGTAGCAGAGAGTCAAGTATCTCATTCTGAATGGTCTTAGAAACACCTTAGAAGACTGCACTGGTTTCTAAGTTATTCTTCAAATTTGAATCTAATTTAGATGCAAAATTTACTAATACCCTGGATTTACTTAAGCTTCTTTTTCATCATGTCCACGTAAGTGAGTTTCAAAGTTTCCACAAAAGTAAATGCAGTCTATTATTTTGGATAAAATGGCATGGTTCTTTTTAACTTTTTTTTTATCAAGCTCACTGATTGAAAGTCTGTATACCTCATTAAGTTCATCATCAGAAATTTCACATAAAATGTTCCCATATATTCATACATTAGGAATACCAGCATAAATCAAATATTTCCAACCCAAAATATTAGGTGAATGAACTGTTTACTGACTAATCGATGCTTAACTAACTTAACTTATAATAGATCACCAAACTATAAAAAAAGATCTTAGATGGTGCAAATATTTCTTTAATTTAATTTATGTAACAATTTCGAAATTAAGATCTTAGATTGTACAATTATTTCTTTAATTTAATTTATGTAACAATTTTGAAGTGAAGTTAAGGAAAAGAAGTTTATTCAATCTAGTTCCCAATTCTTTCCTGGGTGATGGTTGACCCGGCTTCCGAGAACAAGCGTTTACTCGGCACATATGTGGCGACGATGGGGAGGTATATCATTGCAATATTTGCAAGTGTTGGAAAAAGATACTTTATATCCTCCTAGATTTCAATGGCGTCTCTTTTTATTGGTGTGACAGGAGATGACAGAAACATTTGAACCTCTGTTTTGCTGATGGTTCCTGTAGTAGTAGAAGATGATTTTTTTTTTCTTTGTGTCAACTGCTTATGGTATTTCCAAATATTAAATTGCGAATCATTACTATCAGACTCATGAGAAGTGTCATTCCTTGATGTAGGCAAGCTGTTTATGTTTCTGCACATATTTATTTAAGTAATTAATTACTTTGCCTTTGTCCGTGGCATCTTTGAAATGCATGAACTGAAATCTGGTGTCAAGAGTAGTTGAAATGGCCAGTATGGTGGAATGCTCAAGGTTATCAAACCATGTAGCTAGTTGTTTCTTTATCTCATCTTTAAATTGTGTAATCATTCCATATTTTCCAAAATTTCTTTGGTTAACTTTTCAAATGGGCATAGTAATTCTATCACTTCTTTGACACAATCTAGTTCACTGCTTGAGACAATTGGGGGAGCTTCCGGTAGAGTCAAAAGTACTGCCCCTACAGTGGATACTAACTCCATGAATCACTGTAACACGTATAAGGATGAATTCCATCTTGTGCGAGCATCAAGTTTTTTTTTTAATTTGGCCTTCTTTCACTCCCATTTCAATTTGTCTTTTCCGTAACTCATCACCTGCATTGACACACTTTTTGATAAATTTCACTATATCTCGAACCTTACAATTTAATTCAGTACAGTTTTTTACATTGTAAATTGATTTAGCTACGAATAAATTAGTTGTACGAGCAAAGCAAGGAATAATATTTTTTTCTCCAAACATTTCCCTGTTGAACTCACTACAATACTTTCATTATCTGTGATGTTAGCTGAAACTTTTTCAATTGAAACATTCCACTTGGTGAAAATTTCTGTAAGTTTTTCAGTGATATACAGTGACGTGTGGCTTTCTGTTAGCTCCATAGCACCTAATGTTCCGCTGAGGAGTAGAGACTTGTCCAAAAAGTGAATGGGAACATCCACAAATTATTTATTTTGCATGTTTTCAGTCCAAATATTGTAGGTGATGCAATAGTTTTCAGTATATTTTATATAATTTGTAAAAATCTGACTCGTTGCCTCATATTTGTCGTCAATTATGGTCTTTATTGTCTCTCGACTTGGCACCTTGTACAATGGACATACTTCCCTCATCAGTAGTAGAAAGCCTTTACCTTCTAAAGTGGAAAATGCTTTATTATCCATGATAATAAAATTCACAGTGGCGACATTCTTTTTATGTTATTTATGAAATCATCAACGTTTGGTTGCGTCTGCAAACTTTTCTTGGATAGAACAATGCTAGTTGAAGTACTGGGGAAAGAATAGATATTTGGGTCGCTGTCCGATGTTGATGCTGTTGAAACAACATTATTAAAATCTCTATTTGCTGACGTTGCGGTATCTACTTCCTTATAAGCAGTAATGACGCCAACTTTTTTTCGCTTTTTGCTAGGTATTTCCGCAAATAGCCACTGCTGCGAATGTACATTTTCTAAATGACCACGAAGATTGTTTGTATTGCTATAAGTTTTTAGGTTCTTATTACATATCTTGCATACAGATTCTTTGTCACTAATTTTGTTGAAATAGTTCCAAATTTGGATGGCATTGTGATCTGTAAAGAAATATAACACAATTTAGGATTTTAACTTTAGGATAAACGAAGTTAATAATTATAAAATAAATATAGTTTAAAAAGTAACTAAAACAATGATACACAAGCATAATATAGTAATCAAGGCATTATTTGACATAAAAAATGACTAAATTATATTAATTATATTAATTAAATTACATAAGTTGAAATAGAAACTAAATTTAGTCAAAAGTTTCTCATTAATTAAGTTCGACACACAAGTATACCTCAATTTATTGGTAATATTATTTATGATAGCATCCCTATTTACCTATACAAACACAATATAGACGTTTACAAAGTGTCATGGCACCATGAGGTAGACAAGCTAGCAAGAAATCAGTAGGTAGGTAAATCGTTAATAAACGTATTGACCGATGCGCGTAATTCAATTGAAATATATATAATAATGAAGATATTATAAACAAAACACTTTACTCACATATATCACTACTAACACTCCTAGTTTAAAAACCACTCAAAACGGTGAACCAACCACTTTTAGGTTAGGTACGTAAGGTGTCAAGTCGACGCTTGTTGACAGCAAAACATCCACAAACGAAATGAATGAATGTAGAAAGGGAGATGATTGAACGATGTCGATGTCTAGTCATTTTGTAGTCGATGTGTCGCTCATCTAAACATCGATGTTTTCCAAACATGCAAACATCGATGTATCGTTTGGATCACTATCAGCCTATCAAATTAACTAATCTTTAATAGACTCCAAAAAATGAGTGCATACGTTATAACGTAGTTAGAAATAAATGTGATCATAAATAACCAATTCTGCCATTTTTACTACATAAATTAATTGATAAACATCAGTAAGTAATCACTTACTATATGAAATAATCAAACACGGAGTCTCTTCGCCACGTGAATATGACTCAACCATAGAAAAGACAGTTTGACTCAACTGTTAGACAAGTTCATAGGCATAGACACGGCTCAGCTAAAAAAAAAAAGAACGACACATTTAAGAGTGGTACCAACTTAAGCTAGAATACCCCGGCATAGAATTGCCTATTTAACACTCCTCCTCAATTCTACTACAACCACAGAAGTAGGAAAAATGTCCTACATGTACTCTCAAATATATATAAATAAACTTTAGAGAATCAGCATTTGATTAAATTAATATAATTACAAAAATACTCAAATTTGTTTAAAACCAAACTCTTTGTCAGAACGCTCATTTGCCTCAAAATAAATCACATCTATAACATCATTTAGATATAAATCACGAACAAAGTTGTATTTGACATCAATATGATTTAGTCTTCGATGATCCCATTTATCCAAAAATCTTATGCAGGACTGGTCTGCTTATGTGTAATGTATAAATTCAAAGAATAATTATATCGCAAGAACTAGTTTATTATTATAGGGATACATTTAAAGCATAACAACGGCGAATATTTTTTGTCAACAGCAACATAGAATAAAACAATGATGACAGGATCTAGGATCTCCTTAAACTGAGTTGGATACAGGATCTAGGATTAACATATCAGAATAAGGTTCACACAAACCTTTGACGAGTGATTAATTGTTCATTGTTTTGTCATATTTCAATATGTAGCCCAACCAACAGTGGCACCATAAACTTGGAATAATTACCCAGAAGTATATTTACGACCATCGCTGTCATCGGCCCAGTCTTCATCAACGTAGGCCCGTAAGGCGACATCACAATTCTTCGGAAAGAAGAGACCAACTTCAAGTGTTTCTTGAATGTATCGTTGTATTAGTTTGAGTCCATTCCAGTGGGATTCTGTTGCATTGCTCTAATATCTGCTGTAAAAATTCACCAAGAAGCTCAGATCAGGGCGAGTATAGAGCATTACATGCATCAAACTACCAACAATCTCACGGCACAGTTTATTTTGATTATGCACTCTGATGTAGTTATTTCAGGTGGTTTTGCCTCCATCGGTGTCTTAACAAGTTTACATTGTTCCATACAAAATTTCTTGAGAACTTTCTTCAAGTAAGCTGTTTGGCTAAGGAACATACCATCAGTTTTCTGATCAATTTTTATACCTAGAAAGTTGTGTAAACTTCCAAGATCCTTAATCTCGAATTCTGACATAAAATATGTTTATATAATTCAACTTCTTCAAATTGTTCCCTACCAAAATTATGTCATCTACGTAACCTAAAAGGTAAGTTTTGATGCTGTTGCTAAATTCAAAGTACACACATTTTTCGTTTTTAGACTATTGAATCAAATCCGAGAGAATTCATAAATTTGTCAAGTTTAGCATTTCACTACCATAGTGCCTGCTCCAATCCATAGAGGGTCTTGTGTAACTTACAAACAAGGTTGCTATCAGTTACGAATCCAGGTGGCTTCTTCATATACACCTCTTCAGAAAGGTCTCCATGTAGGAATGCATTTTTCACGTCCAACTGGAAGGCAATTAAATCTTCTTTGTTTATAACCGTAAGTAGGATCATGACAGTAGTTAAATGGGCAAAGGGTGAGTACGTTTCATTGTAATCAAACCCTTTTTTTCTGTGCACAGCCCTTCACCACCAACCTTTACTTGTACCTGTCAAGCTGCCCATTTTCATCCTGCTTCATCTTGAAGACCCACTTGCAATTGATAGCTCGTTTAATGGATGACAGCTCAGTAAGGGTCCAGGTCTAATTTTTTTTAATGAGTACATTTCTTCCTCAACTGCAGCCATCCATTGTTGGGCATCATATCTACTATGGATGTCCTCAAAGGTTTCTGGCAAGTTGTCAATAAATGACTCAGCACCAAGAGCTATTGTGACATAGTCATTTAGGTACGCTGGTGCAGTGCGAGGCCTCGTGCTCCCAGTAGCGGATTTAGGTTTGAGGACGCCCTAGGCCCGAGACGATATGGCGCCCTTTTTTTTGTAACAGTATATATATATATATATATAATAATGAAAATAATAACAATAATAATAAGAAATCTAATTCAGGTATAAATTTAAAAAAATTTTTTTAACATAACAATTAAATATAGAATTAATAATAAATTGCTTGTAATTAAAATATAAATTATTTTTATCTGATTAATCATATAATAAATTATTTTCTTGCTTTCGTCCGTGCGAAAATATCAATGACCTCCTCATACTTAATTTCTTGAACAAATTGTGCTTCAATGGTTAGTAATGAAAGTGCAATTAGTCTGTCTTGTTTCATACTTGCACGCAAATAACTTTTCACTCTTTTCAGAGTGGAAAATGATCTTTCTCCAGAACCCAATCGATTTTTAATTTTAGTCATCTTAAAAATTTTGGCACCCCTCAAAATTTGCCGCCCTAGGCCCAGGCCTCACGGGCCTAAGCCTAAATCCGCTACTGCGTGCTCCTACGCAGAGGTTCAAGTTCCTCGCCAGGTCCAGGAATCTCTTCTTCATCAGAAATTGTCTCTGGTTCTCCTCCTGAATACGACTCCTGCAATTCCTTAATAAAACCTTGATTTGGAGTCGAACCGATGACTTCAGTAGCTCGAGAGTTTGTTGAACCAATAACAGCACTAGCTATGAACGAATGTTCATTAAAAATTAGATCATGTCCACGTATGACTTTTCGTTGCTAAGATCACCACAGCCTGTACCCATTCGGACAGTAACCAATAAAATAGCACTTTTTCGAGCGGCTGTCAAATTTACTTTTAAAAACTTTATTAAGTAATCGAAGATGTGCTACACAGCCAAAAACCTTCACTTTGAACATATATGACTTCACACCATACCACAATTCTGCTGGAACCTGGTTTTTAAGAGCTTTAGTAGGCAATATGTTTATTAGGTAGACCGTAGTCATAACAGCCTCCATCTAGAGTGACTTATCAAGAGAAGAATGAAAGAATAAACAGTTTGATTTCTCCACGATACTACTGCCTATTCTTTCTGAGACACCATTCTGCTGACTGGTATGCCTGATCGTAAGCTCAGACTGGATGCCCTTCTTTTTTAAATAATTGAGTATTTCCTGCGACACTAATTCACAACTTTTATCTGACCTAAAGTTACTTATCTTTAGGTTAAAGTGAGTTGTTGCCATAGCTTCAAACTGTTTGAAGTATGAAAATACACCATACTTTTTCTTTAGAGTGAAAATGACTTAAAATGAGTATAATAATCAACCAGGGTAAGCATATACCTCATTTGATCATATGGTACGGGTTTAACGAGCCCTACAAGATCCCTGATCTCCAAAGGGTGCTTAGCTCTAATTCGTGGCTTTGTGAGAGGAAGACGTATTTGTTTAGCCTGTATGCAAGAGTCATATAAATCGGGGATCGATCCTGGATCAACCTTGATTCCATCTACAATCTTACTTAAGTGAACTAAATCAGTTATACCTATGTGACCATGCTTCTTGTGTCATAAATCAGATGATGCGACAATGGAACTAGCAACATTAACACATGCTTTTTCACGAGATGAAAGAGACATTGTATACAATTCACCAGATTGAGTGGCAATAGCCACAAAAATATCACCTTTCAAAATGATAGCATTCCCCTTTTCAAACACAACTCTAAACCCATTAGCGTCCATTTTATTAACTTAAAGCAAATCAAATTGTAATCCAGGGACAATAAGTATGCTGGAAAGTTTGACAAAGTGTTGATTACCTTTGTGAGTCACACACGCATTCAGCACACAGCATCGATCCTAATTTGGTAATGTTTATATTGATAGACTTTGGTAGCTGTCTCTTATCTGAGACCCAACTAATATTTTTATCACTGATCATATGTTCAGTGGCACCAGAGTCAAGCGATCACACAGATATATCACAACAAGCCATTGACGTCGACACAGTCAAACTAAATTCATCATCACTGGCTTTAGCTACGTTTGCTTTACGTGTTGACTTCTGTTGCTTCTTGCCTTTCAAGTTTGGACAGTCCGAACGAAAGTAACCAGCTTTATGATACAAAAAACAATCACTTTTTACCATTAAACAGCTTTGAAAGCCTATAAATCAAGTGGTTGTTTGAACGTATGGCATCTACAACCATTAAATCTTCCGCCCCCCCTCTCCCCAATTGTAGCCTATTCTATGGTAGCAGACGATAAACTTGAGCGTCACGCTTTGGACCTTGGCAATGCGTTTGTTTATGTCTATCCAGTATAAAATAAAGATCCTGCTCCTACCTTACTCCTACTTGTACTCATCTCTGGTAAAGAACTGTTGTTGCGAACAAAAGTATTCTTGGTTGGTTTGATTTTAGGAGTTTTGGCGTTTCAGATGTTGGTTTTGGTGTTGAATGTTTTTGATTGGTGTGCGGAGTTATATGTGATTTGCCGTTAGGCGCAGGGGGGGGNGGGGGGGGGGGTGAACTGAACAATTTGTTATCATATCTGTGATTCAGGGTTTTTATTTAACTTTAGAATCTCTGTTTGATAGGGTTACTTTAAAAAAAAAAACTTATTAGAGTTCTTGATAGTCGGAGAGCAAGATTCATCTTTTGTTAAATATGACTCGTGAGTATCACAATAACCAATTATAGTTTTTTTGGTACATATTGAGTTTTAGTTTTGTTTAATTAGGCTTAGTATACTAATTGTGTCTTGGATAGGGGGCCTAAACATTATCTTAATTTAGTGATAATTTATAACCCAACAAATACAAATCGTGGAGACTTAACACATGAAATTATTTTTTCAAATAATATGTTCTTTCCAAATCTATATATTTATTTAGCTTATAACACGAATGTGCAATCCTACATAACTGATACCTACAAGAATTCGGGCTCCTTAAAAAAAGGGAAAAGGGATGAATTTATAAGATAATATTCAGATGGCATAAACTGACATGTTAAGAATGCAAAAGAGCCTTTAAAATGTAATTCGTTTGTAATAGTGGGGGTATTAAATAATCTTAAGGGCGAGCTACTTGCAACCAAATCAAGGCCTAACTGAAGAGTTGAGAATCTGCAAACAAATAAACTTTCACACATTGCTGAATGAGTAACGTCTATAAATTTGGAGATAGTGCACAACTAACAGTATAAATAAACTTATATTTATGTATTCTTTCTTTATCACGAAACATAATAAAACATTATTTATTTTTATCTGAGGGAAAACAACTTAACAATAATAATAATAAATGTATAACCCGAACGGGTAGTAATACGCTGTGCTAAAAAAACAATAAGATTCTAATACCATGAAATTAAAGAAACTCTAAATTAATGAAATAACTCTTGGCCATATTGTATAACTTTGGGTGTATCCGAATTCTCTACATATGCTCTGTCACCTTGATATGTACACCAGCCAGTTGCATTAGTAATAACGTGACTAATCGTAGATCCATCGGAATTGTCACTAAGGCTGCTGATGCACCTCTTGCATGCCCTTGAGTCCAAGGGCGTAAGCAATGTGTCAGACACATCCTTGGTGTGGTGTTTTACTCCCAACTGTTTTTTATTTGCTTTTTGTCTGCTAGAGCTCAGAACATTATGTTGCCTACCATTTAAAATTATACAGCAACGCCAACAATTTTTTATAACCAAAAATCTAATATTTTTAATTGGCATAAATTAATTTTTAGTAAAACAATAGGAAAAAAAGTCAACACAAACAATAAAATGGTGCTGATATTAAATTCCATGGGATATTTATTTTCATTAGGTGTGATAGATGACATTTGACATAGTTTCAAAAATCATTGGTAGGTAATAGCACAGCGGTCTTGAGGATGTAGCAAGGTTCATTATCATTCAAATTGTCAGGTGCAGTCTTTGATTACAAGTTTGTGGTATTGGTGACCTGGCGGTCTAGGGGTAAGGTGTCAGACTTCTATGCTGGTGGCCGGGGTTCAATCCTTGGTCCCGGCATAGATTTATTTGATTACCAAACCCTTCCTTACCCTCTGACAAGACATTCTTGTGAATGTGGGGAATGCCAGGCCTCCATCGTGGTTCGGATTCCACGTTAAACTGTAGGTCCTCCATTTCATCTCACAATCACTCTACCATTACACATTAGCGTAAGTGCGTATAACCCGAACAGGTAGTAAGACGCGGTGCTAATAATAATAATAATAATAATAATAATAATAATAATAAGTTTGTGGTGTGTAAATTTTTCACGTGTCTAATTCAACATTCCTTCCAATGAGCGATTGTGTAATAGCCCCAAGATGCTGTACTAAAAATTATGCAGTTTGGGAATATATCAGATGATCTTCAAGCTTTTTTGATTGTTTACATGATTTCATGTTGTTATACTAGGCTTAGTATATTCAGATTAATTTTGAAGTCTTTAAAAAAACATTAAGTCTCAGAAGGGGAAAACTAACAAAAAATGTCTCTACTTTAGTAACATTGCAAAGGACTGCAGGGTTGCCACACCCATGGAAAACTAGGAAACGGGAAATTTTTTCTGTCTGGAAAAACTGGGAAACACAGATAAGTTTGCAAAACTAGTAAAAATAGTGAAATATCTGCTAGCTTGGGATATTTAAACGAAAGCCTAAAATAATAGTCCTAAGTGTTTGGATGGACAAAAAATAAATTGGACTGAAGAATTATTAGTATGTTGATTCAAACATGTATTATTACCTCTCAAACAGGGATTTTGAAGTGACAGTTAAGATTTATTTATTTACTTCCCTATCAATCTTAAATAAGCTTGTTTTGAACACAAGTTTCATGATACTTCACGCACACAAGTCAGTTTGGTGAAAAATGATTTTTTTTATTACCCTTTTCTTCAATCTGCTGGGAAAAATGCAAATTACTTTTGGAAAACACAGGGAATTTGGTAACTAGTACAACAGTGCTTTCAAGTCACTTTTAGACCCATCATTATTGCCAACAGTAGGCTACTGATGATTACAAGAATAGTAGATACAAGTTTCAATCCTCCTTCACCATATTTGATTGCAAAAATTCTTGGAAGTAAACTTTTTAGATTGTCATAAAATAAAAGCAGTACACATCCCATAATTCTTTTTAATCTTGTACATTTATATAAGATACATAATAGAATCAAAGATATTAATTTATTTCTCTTATGTAAGTGTGAGTTTTAATTTACCTATTTCGGTTTAATCTACTCTACAGAGTAATGACTAGTTTAAAAACAGCCATTAGAGATGTTATGCTAAAGGGGGTCATCAGAGGTGAAAGCGGGTTTGTTGAAATGGGAAAACCTCTAGCTCAGAGCAAACAAAGTACTTGCTTTCTATTTATAACTGGCCTTTACATGACATAATATAGGAAGGCAAGTTTACTTGGAAAGCGACTTTGAATTCTTCTGGTTCTGTTGTAGGCTTAGGCCTACTATCTATTTGAAATAAAAAAAATTTAATCAGAGTTATTAATGCTAGAAAAACTTTTTGAGTGTTGATAATCTGTACTTTAATGGTTTATTATTTATAAATACAATGATAATAATCACTTTTGTGGTCCATTGCTCAGAATTCATGGCTACTGATCCAGATCTCCTGGGTTCGATCCCTGGCACACTATATTATCTGTGAAGCATTGGGTCTAGAATGGAGTCAAACTCAACCTTGTGAGGACAAATGAGGAACTACTAGAATAAATACTTATAACGACTCCTATCTAGAAAACTTACATTAACGGCCAGAGGGTTTGTTGGGCTGACCACGTGACAACCTCTATCTCACAAATGTTGGCACTATCATCGCTAACGGCGGCGGCCACTCATTTGGTAAAGCTCAATTGCGGGTTCACACCATGGAATTTCTTATGATATTTAAAGATAAGTTTGACGAGCTCAAATCTAATAGATTATTTTTACCTATTATATTATTTAGTGTTCCAGACAGATGTTCTCTTTGTATATAAGCATGTACCCCTGATAAAAAATTTAACTTTTTAATATATTTTTTAATCAAACTTAGAATAAATAATGATTACTTACCCATTGAATAATATTCTACATTGTATATTTCCTTCTTTCTTTGGCTCACTATTTTGGTTAATATTTATGCAAGTTCCTTCGTGTTTTACACTCCAAAAAGCAAACTAAACTTTTCAAATTAGCTTATCTTAATCATGAACACTATGTTTTAAAGAGATTATATCATACATAAATATAACACATTGAATAGGTTTGTATTATAATATATAAATAAAAGTCCAATCTTTGAGTAATAAAATTATTTAATCACATTTTGACCAAATTTAAGAGGTATATATAGCTTATAGCCTAATACTTACCTTCAAATAGAGGCTAATGTATAAATTGGCTAGACTAGTGGTGTGATAGCTACAAAAATTGTCTCAACAATTTGCCACAGATTCCCCATAAAACCTAGGCTATATAATAGGGGGGGTGAAATTTCTTGTATATGCTTACATCTGCATATCTAAATACGTGTTGTGTACAATATGAGTGCAGAGTTTTATTTGATTTGACTAGGATGGTTTTTGAGTGTTTAGCTTGATCTTATTAATTTATGACTTTATAATATATATTGTTCATTCTTGGCCAAATATTATACCTCCCATTTCCCTTTTCCTAAACATTTTGTCTGCACATGCCCATATTGAAGGTGGAAAGTCTGTCCTAAAAATTAACCCGCCATAGGTTAATTGCATATAATGTGTAGAATTTTACTATATAAGCTATAATGATAAAGTCATAATATTGTATCTAGGGATATTAATTGTAGCTATTTCAGCCTATAAGGGGTAATCTATAAACCATATAACACTGTTGAAAGGGAGTGAGAGGGTAGCTGTAATGTCTTCATAGTGTTACATTGGGTAGGGTAGGTACATCACATAGTTTTTTTTACTAGCAGATCACGTATTTCCACCAATTAGGGTTATAAGCCTATTTACTAATTACACTGTGTTATGGATTAGGAAGGTTGAATTTATAAGAAGTATACCCTAATTTGATAGAGGGAGAGTGGAAAACCATTTAGTAAATACCACTCTCAGTACACCCGACCGGGATTGAACCACAATCTCATTTTCAACAGTCTAGTATATTATTAGCGTAGCACCATAGACCATATGGCCACTGAAGCACGTATCACTGCTATATAAAACCCACATAGACAATCTATACATTCAAGAAAAACTTAACTCAAAATATTAAAATGTAACCCAGAGGTAAAAATTGCAGACTTAAATCAGTTTTTGCCATTAAGCCTATATGAAAAAATTTGTTATCTTGGTTTGCTGTAATTTGTTTATCTTGACACAATAAATAAAATCTTCAAGTTTACTGATAGGACTACAAATGTTGTCTTTTACATCTGGTTGAGATTAATGAAATCTTCTCGGATTTTCCATCATTATAAGTGCTTCAGAAACGAATGGTATTGGGTCTTCTGCTGAATGTCTGTGTTGTCTTCTTCAGAAGAGAATTATTGGATATTTTTGTCCATTACTTTTCAAGAATATTCCCATCTGTCGCCGTTCCACTGTTGTTAAGTTAAGTTCGAAATGAGTAGAAACTCAAAAAAATTATCCAAATATTTCTTTCTAAAATTCAAATTAAATGTTATTTTTTTATCATTGATATAGGTATGAATTTCATGGGGAATCAAGATGAGTTTGAATTATCAAATTTTTCGAATTAACCAGATTGAAATTATACAAATCATATTGTACTTCCATTATAATTTTGAAAAACAAATTTATATTCAGGATTTAAAATTTATTTTCATTAGTATCAAATCTTAGTCATTCTTTTAATGTCATAAAAGCTTACTTATGAAATAGTGACATTCACTCTTGATGTGAAAAATTAACAGGAGGGAGAGGGAGGAGGAATCAAGCAAAGGGCCAGTTTCATAGTCAAATTTAGTACGCCTCAAGTGCGGCGCTACACTAAGTACATGACGACACCTACCTAAACCAGAATGGAATGGGCCAGTTTCCTATGCGAGAACGGCCCATTCCATTCGAGTTTAGGTAGGTGTCGTCTTGTATTTAGTGTAGCGCCGCACTTGAGGCGTACTAAATTTGACTATGAAACTGGCCCTAAGTGTCTACTTGATGTTACACGAGGGAGAGAGTAAAAAAAAAGTAAGGAAAAAGTTACTACCTCCTATCACCCCAGCAGCACAGCATGAATATCCTCAGGTTGCAGATCGGATCGAGGATACTGCTTTTAGAGATGAAAGGTAGTTGTGAATATTTTGACTAAGTAATAACGGACAACTGATAGGGCTGGTCCTTCATCTTGGGGGTTGGGCTCAGGTGTGTTGAACTCTAACCCTCAAGGCATACTAAGAAGTTTCCTATGGATTTCCATGGGGTAGAAGATTTCAGAGGTAAAAATGGTTCCCCTCCTTCCTCCCCCCTTCCTTTTGGGGAATCATTGGTTAGTAAGCTAACAAAAGTATCAAGATTGGAACGTAGAATGTCAGGAACTTATATAGAACAGGGAAACTACAGTCTATGATTGACAAAGCAAGTACCTGAGTTTGGACTAAATATATTGGCCCTTAACTGGTGTTCATTTATAAGTGTGGCAATGAACTTTGAGTTCTTGATCCCATAGCACAAGTAAAGTCACACACATACTTGCAATACCTATACATACCATACACCCTTGCTACAGAATTTTGGTCACTAAAGTGAACACCTTTTGATTGGGTTGCACATGTAATAACTAGAGTTGACCCACTAGTGCCTGCCTCTAGGCATGTTCAAGTTAAATAATTATCCATTTATTTTACTATCATGAAAGAAATTCTAAACTTAAAATTCTTATCTATAGAGGTAATATTTCATTTCATTGTCTTCAAGCACTTCTTTAGTTAAGATACTTTCAGATAACTCACAAGATTAAATTTATTTATTAAAAAACCTGGTTTTTCAAATAGCTATAATAAACCAGTGGTAATTATTTTACTTTACATCCATTACTGTTTCCAGCCTATGGAATGGGACAATTTTTTATTCAAGCTATATATTTTCCACTATAGGCTTGCTAGGCATGTCATAGCTTCATATGTCATATAAAATAGCTTAAGAATTGTATAGGCACAACATCCAGTCCCTGGGCATTGATTTATCACTATGAAAGGGTAAACCCACATCTCACCAACAATAAATTTTCAGCCATGCTGTGAATCGAACTTGGGACCTTTAGCTGAGTAGACTCACTATCGACTGAACTAAGGCGTCAGATAATTAATTTACTTATTATGTTATAGTAGCTGATATTTGAATTTGTAAATATGGTCATTTTGAAATACATTCAAGAGATTTAAGTTAGGGTAGCTCTCAAAAAGTGTATATGTATATATAATATGCACATGAAAAATTGTTACAATAAACTTCTAACATATTCTTCATTTTATTATTGAAGGTAATAACTTTTAAACAGGCGAATCATTTAAATTAAGACACCAGAATATTCCAAAAATTAAGCATTTTATAAAAAAATTGTTGCAGAAAAAAGTTTGCTTGCATAAGATTTGTCAACTTTTTTAATCTATTCACGGGAATAATGATACTTTTTTCCATGCAATTTTGCCTATAGCCTGAACAGTTAGATAGATACAATGATTAAAAAAAACAACTCATGCAATTTATCCATTGCTGGTAATTATTAACATAGAGGTGTAACTTAATATTTTAAAATAATTTACAATTAACACTGGTATGCAATGAATTTAAATTTATTGAACAGGTAAAATTAAAACAAGTTATAACATCATAAAAGTTTAAAATTTTAATTTACTTTTAATTGGAGTTATAAAATAAGTATTATTAGTGGATACATGAATATTATATTTATAAAAAATATCATCCTAAACTCCATTTAATCCACATCTCAACACTTTCAATTATTATGTTTCTATTTGGGGGGCGCTAAGTCACTCAAGCTTTGGCTTTTATAGACTTCTCCACCTCTTCTTTGTTTAGCCACTCATCATCTTCATTGCTAACTGAAGCTGCCCAAAGCCCAAGCGATTCAACCTTCCTCAAGTTTTCCTGTCTTTCTCTGCCTTACATAAGTATTGTTCTGATCCTTCCTCCCCTCTTGTCAGCAAAAAATAAGCAAAGCTCAAACCCCGTCCCTCTCCACTAAGGTGCTTATGTAATACTTGAATGCCTCCTCTCTAACTTAGATGCCTTACCTAGTACACCCCAATCTTTTCAACTGGATATATCTGACAACTAAATAAGTTACTAACTGCTTTCAAATATTCATATGTCAATTCAAGTGATCTGCAGCTATCACTTTTAATACACACCTATAAAATAACAATATAAGGTTAGGAAGGTTGACTTTAGAGGAAGTGTACTCACATTTGTGTGGAGGGAGAACAGAAAATCATTAAATATTTTATAAAATAAATTTTTGTTTGTAACAATCCTTCATTACTTTTCACAAATACACAACTGTCATTGTCTTTTTAGCAGGGCTTTGGAGTGAGATTCATGGAGTCTCAAACAATTTTGGATGGAATTGGAGTCTCTAGAAATATACCGACTTCGATAGGAACTTATAAATTATAACAATATTTATACTTTTTTTTTGTTCTTTGGGACCAAAATGTGTGATTTGAATTAACAAATTTATTTAAATATAAATTCACAATGCCAAAGGAGCTTCCTGTGAAGTAATCTCTATTGGAGTATTTTACTCTAGTTAATTTATTATTACTAAAAAGTATACTTTAGACATTTATGGAATCTGATTAGGACAGTATAAAAATAAAGGAGTCAAAGTCGAAGGCTTGACGTATCGATTCCACAGCCATGCTTTTTCGGCAAATTAACTGCAGTGTGCAGACCATAAATATTTCATTTTGGCTATACTAGAGAATTACACATCAAGCAATTTGAAATGCAGCTTGCAATGCATCTATTATATTATGGTAGTATTGAACTTGAATTTTCTAATTACAACTGGTGTTATATTAATACCTAGTACAAACTAACTTGATTTAACAAAACACGCCTTGTTCTATCTCCATAATGTAGGCCTAGTACAATTTATGATAACATCTTAACTAAAGCTATTTTCCTATATAAACTACTTCGGTGGCCGCATGGTGTAAGCCATCACTCTCACATTAAACTAGACTGTCGATGATGAAGAGACCAAGGTTCTATCCCATTCGGGTGTACTGAGGGTGGTTTTTCCTAAATCATTTTCCTCTTTCCATCCACACAAATTAGGGTACACTTTCTCTATATCAAACCTGTGTAACTTGTTCATATGTATATAACCCGAACAGGGAGTAAGACTGGGTGACATAGGCCCTAAAATACAAATAAAAAAATGGCCCTCTAGAGCCTGGATCACTTTCAGATTAGATAGCCTTCAAATAGCCCAATTGTTTTGTATTATTTAGATATCAATACATAGTTATTGAATCTCCACATTAATTTAAATAGCACATTAGAGTAATAAGTAGTAAGACATAGTGCTAAAATAAATAAAAAATATTTTCATATATCAAATTATTTACTATGCAGGTATCGCTTTCTTGGTTTAAAAATAATCACATTTATGAATGTTAACAGTAAAACATAAGCAGTATTTTATATTATATTCATATTTTCACTAAACATAATCAAACTTAATGTCAGTAATAAGATGAACATAATCATTATTTTAACTCGCATCTAGGATTAAACCAGGCAACTTTAGACTTGTAATTGTACCTCTTTAATCATTTGTTACTGCCATATTATGCTTATATCTATAGTAAGATTCTGGAATTTTTAGAATAAAACAAACTTTTCTCTCCTTGCAGTCAACATTGACACCCTTTTACTTTATTGTTAATATTAGGCTATCTATGGAAAGGGCCGGTTTCGGCTCCCATAATTTTATGTACAGATATATGGAAATTGTTTTTGTGACATATGTGACTGTCAAAAGAATTTACCTTCCTATATTTATCGGACTGTCATTATGGCAGACTCATTTATTTTGTGAGTCACAGAGGACCCTTTCATGGTGAAGATTGTTGGTCTGTGTATAGGTGGAAACCAGCGTGAGTTAGCTCGGCAAAAGAACCAGAAGAAACTTCAGGAGGTTCAGAAGAAAAAGGGGACCGGTGACAAGGGAATGACGCTTGAACAAAGGAAACAGAGGTAGGGATACTGCCAGGGTTGTGAATGAGGAATCTGACTTTTGTCTCTGGAGCGATGCACTATTTTTAAAATGTCTGGCTTCTTTATTCTCTCCCAAGGTCTGATTAGTTCTTTATTAATCTTAACAAATTACGTGCATTTGAGCCTTAACCTCCCCATCACCGGGGCTGACACCTTTGTCAACGTGCTCAACAGTGCAGGTCATAGACAATTAATATCAGTTCAAACATGTATGTCATTGAAGATCAATCAATACTTAATAGCCAACAGTTATATAAATGGGTAAAACATGATCAGGGAAAATTTAAAAATTCTGTATAGAAAACCTGGAAAAGTCAGGGTATTTGAAAAAGGAATTTATGTTGCCACCATGAATAAAAGTTCGTAATACAGAACATTTTTGAAATATTAAATTATATTTGGGTAAAAACTGTGTTGAAAAGGCCGGTTTTGACCATTTTAGAATAATATCAAAGATAAACACTGTGCACAAATCTTTATTCTTTTAAAATAGTGACATATTGTAGTTATTAACAAGAAACTTTGTTGTTTATCTCCTATCGTCACCGCAGAAATTTTTTGAGTAATCATTCAAATACGAATGTGGTGCACACATTCCATACTTCACATGAGCCGAGAGCTAAGTTGGGCTTGCTATGATGCACTCTCTTAAAAAGGTAGAAATCATTTTGGCCTTAAAAATAATGTAAGAATTTGTTTATTGTTTTTATAAAAAATAATATAACTTAGTCAAGAGTCTGCCTGAATGGTTGAGGGTCCTTTAGGATATGTCATACCACACATAGTTGAGGAAATATATTCATGAAATAGGTGCTTTTGCTACAATTTTGTGCAGATGCACACTAAGGATTTACTTGTTACATTGGGTGCCTAAATCTGTACACATGTTTTTTCAGAGACGCAGACATGATGCGAGAAAAGCAGCAGAAGGCTGTAAATAAAACTGAAGGCCCTGCCAGTTAGATAAAAAAAACACTTTAATTGGTTTTCACTCACTGAACTTGGTTTAGGGTTAATGTTTAACATTATTAACTGGCAGGGTGCAAGTTTTCTTCCTTACTAAAAATTGGTGCATATTCTTCATTGAATGTGAAACATCCATTTTCATATATTTCCCCTTTAATTTATGTGAATATATGTAATAATTATTGAATACATTTTTTAAGAACCTTTGATTGGCTCACATGCCTAAATTTTGAAACTTGTAATGCTTGGCAGGAGTGATAATAGGAGAAAATATAATAATAATTAATAAACAATATAGTTTTTGGTAGAAATAAGTGCATTTGAGGCTATATTATTCATAAGCATAGGTAAAAAGTAATTTTTGCACAAAGAATTTTAATATAAATAGTATAAATATATAATATGCATTTTATGTTTGTGTAAATCCTCTTATTTCTGTATGCGAGTGTTTCAGTTTTAAATGCAGACAAGAAAATATGGCTAACTTTCTATGAAATGTGTTATTGGTCTTATTGTATATTTTAAGAGGGTCATTTATGGAAAAATTGTAGATAATCTGTTTGGTACAATGTCTGCGATAAATACTTCCATGGATGGTGTTATATGTAATGGGGACATGTAATATTATTATTAGAGATGGGAATGTATACATGTTTTACACATGTGTACATATATCTACTTGTGCTCCATATATTGATGGAGAAAATACAAATGATTAAACAATACTCTGTACAGGTTTCCTAAAAAATATTGTTGACTTTCTTAAGTCCAGCTTTAATTTAACATAATGGCCTTTAAAATCTAAACTATTTGTTGTCTAATATGTGATATTTACTTCCTGTGCTTGTATCGGTTTATTAATTATTCTTATGTATACATGTAATATATTTACATATGTAGGGTAATACATACATATATATACCCATCTCTTCCTTAATTATAACTAACACATTGTTTATGTTCTGTGTTTATTTTGATATGACAACACACTTTACAATATAACATTTTACATGTAAATCTTAATAAAGAAAGTGTGGTGGAGTTCTTTTACAATGTTTGAGCATTTGATTTGCTACTAGAATTTTTATCATCCCTTGTCTTTTTAACAGCTTAAAAAATTATTTGGATTGTTAATACAGTAAAGCGTTGGCTAACCTAACTAATTGGAATCAAGGGTCATCAAAGATGTATAAATTAGATACACACTGTGTAAAATTAATTATTTCATAAAGATTAAAGTTCGTAAAAAATCTTGCAAATTTACAAATTTATATTTCACAAAAAAAAAGTGTATCTGGTAATAGTGAAGAAAAAAGATAGAAAGAGATAATTTAACAAAAACCTACACTCAACTTACTTCATTCAGACATTTTTAACATAAAAAATTACATAAAATACTGTCGTTGCCACCCCGCTCTGTAACCTAGAATGTTGGCCTAGAATATGTCAGGATGTGCTATGGCCGAGGTTAAGGGGTAAGTAATGGAGTATTTGAGTATTCTTGTGTGGGTTCATGATTTATGTTAGATTTGGTTTTCACAGAGGTTTATTAGTGCTACTATACTATTACAAAATTAATGTGATTTTGGTGATGATATTAAAATGGTAGAATTTAGAGAATACTCAGAGGCTTGTGGCAAAACAAGGTGTTGCTAGGAATAACCTATGGCCTGTCTAACTCCTAGGTGATCCTTACACGGTCCCTGAACTCTGGTCTCAATCGGTAGCCCTCAAAACAATTACTGATGGACCGGTATCCTAGCCCACATAATCCTGAATCGAACAGAGTAACTCCTAGACCTCGGTGTTGATTAGTCAGTCATGATGGTTGAATCCTTTAAATTTTATCTTGGCCCCTGGCCTGGTTTCTAACTAAGGAATGCTGACACTGTTTTTTTGCAGATGTCCCCAATCTTTTTGTACCATAGAGCACATTCAAAACTAACAGTGCGACAGGCACCAGTTACTTTTTCAGGGCAAATTTATAGCCAAACATAATTCATAATGCAAATAACACACACACAAAAATATATATTATTAAAAAAAATTGTGGGCTTAGAATTAAAAAATCAATTTTTAAATTTGTATATAAAATAACACATTGTACACACACCCAAAGTTAATCCAAAACTAGTTTAAACAATTGAAACAATTTTAATCAAACCAAAAGTCAATGTGATCCTTGACATTGCATTTCATCAACCAGTACTTAATAATTCGAAGGATGGGATGATAATCCTGTAAGTAAACAATCAAGACGTTTTTCAGTAAGTCGAGATCTGAACTTTGATTTTATGATATTCATGGAAGAAAATAATGATCCACATAAGTATGTGGAACCAAAAAAAGATTTTATCTTACATGCTGCACTTTTCAAAAACTGAAACTTTTTTTTGTTGACCAAATTCCAAAAGTTCTCATCTGCTATATAGGATTTTAGCACAATGTAATTTTGAAGATCCCAAATCTTTAGCTCCAGTTCTTTTGGCCTTACTTGAATCATTTTTTCAATGGTTGCAGCTAATTCTGTTGTAATTTTTTTTTTTTTT
>CABFOW010001714.1:23870-34069 GCA_902141385.1 Timema californicum
GGAAATTAAGGAGAGGAACTAACGTATTCCAGCTAAGGAACAGCCATGAGAATTTAATCAACTCAGTTCAACTTTATTAACATCCTGACCTTAGTACAAAATCGATTATATCACCTTTCATTTTATTGTGGCTACCACACATGACAAACAATTTTAGTAATTTAATTTTGTTCAATGTCATTTATATTGTAACTGTAAGGTCTACCATTCGTATACTCTCTGTTCATGTCTATGTCTTAGTTTTAAGTTTATTTTTACATTATTTAGATGTATTTATTTTATTTTTAATTTGACGCATCCTAAATAGGCTCATTTTCTCAGTAATTAATATTCTTTTTTAAATTTTTTTAAATTTAACCTTTTTTAAATTTAACTTTTTCATAATTGTAATTTTTCACCAAGCCAATTTACAATATTTAACTTATCACATTAGCTACTTATTCCACCTCTTTATGATATTGATTTTTATCCAATAATTTTACTAAAGCCTATAAATTATATTATAATAGGATTAACTGTATTTATCATCTGGTTATATGTGGTATCCATTACACTTTCTTAATAGATGACTCAATTTCCATTTGCATTTGTTCCACCTTTTTTCATTTTTAATATTCTCATTAAGCTTGTCCCTTACAAAACAAAAAAAAAAAATTATCATTATTTTCTCCTTACTAAGTAATATGAATATAAATACAATAATTCTGTTGTACTTACAAAGCCCCATGGCTTCTTTGGTGCTGACTGACAGCTGGCGGCTTTTAAAAGCTACCAGACCAAATTATGTATACCTACGTCGAATCAAATGATCTGCAAAAACATGTGTTTAGCAGCTGTCACTTCTGACAGTCAAAATTTAGGTATGTACCTAAATGTTTACTGTCAGAAGTCAGCTGTGAGCTGTCAGTCAGCACCAAAAAAGCCGTCGGCTTACTGTACTTGTCTAGTAGAAGGATTGATGAAAAAGGTGACCATTGGCTCGATGATACTAAACTGCTCAAATCTCTTTTCAAACTGCTCTTGAAGGTTAATACCAAATGATGACGAGTTAGTCACTGTCACCTAACATTTTCTTCATAGTTGGGGAAATGCACAAAAGACTTCATCTGCAGATGAGACATCCATAGAATCAGTTTAGCTTAAAATGAATTCACAGAGTTCATCATTTAAGCTACATGTTTATCTTTTCCCTGTAGGTCTTAAGTTCAAAGAATTTAATTGGTTCACGATGTCTGAGAAAACCCAAATCTACCAAACAGCAAAAGTCACTTAGTTGATCGTAATTCAGATTTTTGGAACTGAGAAATGTTTTTATCTGTTCAATCAAGGTTACAAATCTTGTGAGAACTTTACCTTTCCTGAGCCAATGTACTTCTGTATACAGGATAAGATTGGTCTGTTTAACTTCAGAATCTTCTATTAGGGCCTTGAAAAGTTGATGCTGCAAAGGTGTTGCTCTAATATAATTGATTATTTTCATAACATGTTCAAACTAAAGTACTTTGCCACACAAGGCTTCTTGATGAATAATACAATGGTATGACATAAAGTTTGGAAATGATTCAGCTTTCTTGCACAGGACAACAGATCCATTTATATTACCCACCATTGCAGGTGCCTCGTCAGTGGTGATCACAGATATAAGTCATTCACGAGCCAAGTTTACCTGGATGACGGCTCGAAATGTTACTAGAAGTAATCCCTAATATATCACTATGCCAACAGCTGACATCTATCACTTTGGATGACTGTAATGAAAACAGATGGTAATATATTAATGTGATAGCTAACCACAGTAATTTAGGCCAATATTATTTATATATTTATTTTAGGTCGGACACAAAGTTTATTTAGTTTTATTCCCCTTAAAAAAAATTTGACACCACTTTCACAAAAACTTCTAATGAACATAGCTTCAAAATGGCAACTGATGAATCTAAACCATATGATTGAACATAACGGCAAACAAGTTTTTTACAATGATGCAGACACGCAGATGAAAATATTTTATTCAGTTAAATATTTCAAAATATGATAAAATAATCATAAAATCATTTATTTTATGTAAAAAAATTACAACAATTTCCTCTTTTCCAAGTAAATACGATGCCTGTATTAAACAGTATTGATTTGTGCATTATATTACACAATCAGTAACGTTCCAAAACGAAAAATAAGTACTTTTAATTATGTTTAAAATATTGTTTCGAGTTGGATAAAAAGAAATTATATAAAAAAATGAAATAGTATGAGAAAACTTAAGTTTATTTTATTTTAAATTGTAATATGTAACAGGTTATTTAAGATCTATACATTTATAACAAAACTGTGATCTTTTACAAGTGTTAAAAAAACCAAAAACCTAAACATATGATTTTCGAACTGTCATCAAAGTATAAACCTATCATGAACGGAATATAGGTTATGCAGAGAGACATCTATAGACTTGCTATATGTTTTGAATGTGTTGTTCATCCTTTTATTGGCAATATTTTCAATAACTCCTTTGTAGTGAAGTCATTAAATATCATTCTCACCATAATTGCCAACTGTGCTTGGCCTGCTATATATGTCGACTCGTCAAATCGTATTGAGAACCATTCACATATTTCTAAGTCATTCTTTAGCTGAGTTGGCATGTCAGTTGAAATTGCATGTATACTTCTTGTAATAATGTTATCTGATAGCTGTAAGTCTTGGATCGCTGACATAATCTCACGCTTATTAGAAAATCCCTCAAACAAGCAGTCTTTTAACAACTCCCCATCCTGGAATCCTTGAATAGTTTTTTTCTTCTTTGTGAGAAAGTGAGAAATTTTGAAAGAAACAATAGTGGCATTTTTATGTTTTACCATGGATCTTATGAAAACCAACTGCTGGGCAGTTAGGATTGATTTTAGTTGATTTAGTTTTTTTCTCTTAATTCAGATTTAAGTGGATAGCTAGTTTCAAAAGAGGCGTGATCAGTCTGGAAGTGACCTTCAATGTTATGTTGTTTTTTTTTGCACTGAAATACTACTTCCACACAACAAGCATACACATTTATTTTTGAAATTGACAAAACAATACAATTCTTCCCAGTCAGCATTAAGATTATAATGCATTTTATTTTATTTGATACACTCATTTTGGGATTAAAAGTTAAGTATTAAAAAAAAGTATGAAAAACCAACAACATAATACATAAAAAGTATGAGTATTTAACTAGAAACAGAGCATGAACTACGATGAAACTGTCATGATTGGTTTACACTGCATAGTAACTACTAACTCCTGCCAGGCTCAAAGGTCAGCCTTAACGCTATACATACAACAGGGCAACTGCCTTGTTAAGTTTCCAACAGCGATTGTGATTGTGACGTTACATGTGGCTGTGGGTAGTACTCAAGGCCATAGCCATGTGGGGTTACACCCTTTCCAAGTTGACAAAAAAAAACTGCTTTAGTTATGATTTTAACAAGATCAAAATAAAGACACAAATAAATATTTAACTACTCACCACCATTTTGGTGCTTAGGTACATTTTTAAAATATATATATTTACTCTGTGTTTATTCAGGCAACAAAGCTGGATATACCCATGTCAAGATATTTATAAAGGAAATAGGAAGTATTAGCATGGTATTAGTGAGTGGGGATAATGATGGAAGAGAGTAGGTCTTTTATAATTAGGTAAAATAAAAGCAAAACCATTCAGCTTGAAACTATTGAAATGGTAGTTCCAGTAAAAGTACACTTAATAAATGAACCTGCAAAGAGGAATGAAATGGAGGGATTGAAAAGAGGGGGGGTTTCAATCACCAACTTCTTGAGAACACCATACCTGGAGAAGAAGAAACATAATTTTTGTCAGAAAAGTGACAGATTAAAATAATTAGTCAAGAACTTTTCAACTGTGGTCAAACAGTTGTGGGCAGAAGTAAAAGACTCGGTGGGCGTCATTGCGCCCATGGCATAGGGGCACCTTACCAAGTGGATCCTAGCTTAGTTCACTATAAATTTGAATTACAATTAAAAGTTATTGATTAGCATTTCACTCCACTAATTATGTTTGGTGGAACATCTTTTTCACTGAAATCTTCTGAAACATTTGTAGAGAATGATGCTCGAATGCTATGTATTCGAAATTCGTAAACACATCATAAATGTATCTCTTGACACAATTATGTAGACCTTGACTTCAAATAACAATTTTAAGTGAATTGCTAAAATAAATTATATATATATACTTTCGTAGTTAATCACAAAAAGACAATTGTAGGCCTACTATTAATTTACTAAAAAAGTGTTTTCTTTGTTGTTTGACAAAAATCTACATGACAAACATATTATTTGTCACTGGTACCAAGCCTTAAAACAACTTTTTTGAAATCGAATATTAAATATTTTCACTTTGACCAAAATAAAACATTTTAATATTCAGAATATTTTAATATTTGATTAAAGATTTGAAGGAAATTTTAAAACTCGAATTCAGGAAATATAGGATTCAATACATCTATTTGTTAATATATATATATTTTTTCTAAACAAAATTTGCTAAAATTTTTAGAAAAAAACCTCTGTTTAAAACGTAGTTGAGAATAGTTGTGTGCTGGGCTAGGGTTAATCTAGCCTGCACTCCCACAATATTTCCTAATTTAAAACTTGCATATTAGTGATAAAAAACCCTCAAAAACAAATGATCCACTTAAAAAAGCAAATAACATAATTAATATCCAACTGTTCTTGTTCCTTTTTATTAATGGCTAGGGGATCCCGCAAAGGAAGAAATAATACATTGTATGACCAATATATCTATTAAAAATAATAAAGGCAGAACATTTGTTTGCATGAGAGAAAAAGAGAATTACATCTCAGATATACCTTATTCTGCTTTGCAATGTACAACGAAGTTCAGCTTCAGGTTCTCAAGTACGAATGATCTGCCAAGAGGTTTTTGTACCTGGAGAAGCTGCGCTCTACATCCACGGATGATTAGAGCACACCTGGAGTATGGAATGTCACCTAACAATATATCCTCGTCAATGTCTTCTATTATTATTATTATTATTAGCACCGCGTCTTACTACCCATTCGGGTTATACGCACTTACGCTAATGTGTAATGATAGGGTGATTGTGAGATGAAATGGAGGATCTACAGTTTAACGTGGAATCCGAACCAAGGTGGAAGCCTGGCATTCCCCACATTCACAAGATGTCTTGTCAGAGGTGAAGGAAGGGTTTGGTAATCAGATAAATCCGTGCCGGGACTGAGGATTGAACCCCGGCCGCCAGCATAGAAGTCTGACACCTTACCCCTAGACCACTAGGTCACCACAATGTCTTCTAAAGAGTCAATTTTACTGTCAGAAAACATTAGGCTACACCCATTGTTTCATGTTTGCCATACTAATAACTACATGAGAAAATTAATGTTCAAAGCTAATAGAAATAATGAATTTGTGCATTAAGAAATTACCTGTTGTGGGTTAAGATTTTTATGCAATGATTCAAATATGGAAAAAATTTGCAATAAGTCATGTTTTCAATATAAGGGTTTAATAAAATATGTTTATATACAAGTTACCATTAAAATTGACTTAACAGAAAAAAGATGCACTTTCATCAACTTCTGTGCCCTGAGATATTTCTCAACTTTTTTTCTTTGTTCTTGACAAGATACAGAATGTTCTTCATTGCTCAGTGTCTCGGACAGAAGCCATTTGCGGAATATCGAAAATAGCCTCTGCTTGTTTAACCCTGCGGAAGGGCGTTAGTTGAAGTCACAAAATTGGCCCCTTAATTTAAGCCGCCCCGGTAGGGGGAAATTGGTTGTACACCGGAAATGACAGTATGCCCTTGTTTTCTTCTCAGGGTTCTTGTTTTGTTGATTCTCGAGCCAAGGGTTGGTTGGTATATGTTATATACCAGTATCTGAAAATACCTCTTATTTATGTATTATAGATTAGGGAAATAAAAAATGCTGTTAATCATATTTATATGTATGTTACAAACATATGGCATGCGTGAAAATTATGAGTCTTACATAGTGAAAACTATAATCACTCAGGTGTGGTCTACTCTAAGAACTAGATGCAAGTGAATTTAGAGTTAGAATGCCACATGCTTCCACCTCAAGGCATCTCTCCCTCCACTGGAATATTGCTATCTCCACTGTTTGTTCCATCAATGATCCGGCTTGTAATTTGTCACATGATTCATAAAAAAAACACAAGCCAGAAAACCGCACACTAGAGTACATATGCCACCTTGTTTTAATGGGTGTAGCAGATAAGACAAAAGAGTTTCCTGCCAGCCCACACTAAAAAGAAGGTATTACAGTCTTTCAACACAAATATCATGGTAAACTCTAGTGTGATGTTGATTTAGAAAATAAAGGCTGTTAAAAACAGGAATATTACATTCTTAGTGTTTTTTGACATACGGTTGGCACAATCTCTGGGCTTAGACCTTGGGAGATATCCCTTGTGAGTTTTATTTTTAGCACTGCGTCTTACTACCTGTTCAGGTTATACAATAGGGATGAGAAAGGTTGAATTTAGAGTAAGTGTACAGAATGAAAAACCATTTTGGTAAAACCAACCTCGGTACACTTCCGTGATTTTAACCTTGCTCTCTTCATCAGCAGTCCAGTCAATTGTGAGATTGATGCCTTAGACTAAAGGACACCAAACTCATATTATAGGAGATACCTTCAATATCTAAAATAGGTTTGTGAGCTACCCAGACTAAAATTTACCTTATAATAATATATTGGTTACTATTGTAACTTCTTCATTAGTTTTTTTAGTGTTCTAGAATGTATGGTAGGATGAGTGTGTGTCAGAGTAATTTGTATATGTCTTTTACATAAAAATTGACTGTCTACTTAACTGACTTAGTTAAGCTGTTTGGCAGGAAAATCGCTGTCCATCTCCAAATAATTTTTTTGTTTTGTAATTTAGCTTAATTTTACCTTTCTTGCCCACAGCTTCATACAGTAAACAAACACTTTTCTCTCAGCTTCCATATACAGGGTGCGGCAGAGAAACTTACTTTTTTGAAAAATCCGCCAAATGGCAAGGGGTGAAGGTAGGGAGCTGGGAGGGGGTGCGTCCGAGAGAGCATCGCGCGTTTGCAGTCGAGGCATACTTTTGTAATGGCCGCTCCATTGTCGCCACCCAACGTGCCTTTCAAGTGCGCTTCAATATTCCTCCTCGCAGTCCAATCCCCGGCCGGAATTTGATTCTTTCGTGGGTTACCGCATTTCAAGAAACTGGCAGCGTCGTTAAACGCGGCCAGGACTCCGGAAAATGTTGAGAGAGTGAGACAGTCATTTTTGCAGTCCCCCCGCCGTTCTGCTCGCAGACATGCGGCTGCTCTGAGGTCTTTCTGAATGAACTGTGAGACAAATCCTTCACAACAAACTCAAATTTCATCCGTACAAACTGGCTGTTGTGCAGGAGTAGACTGACCACGATTTAGTGGCCCGCCAAACTGCATGTGAAGCTCTCCTTGAAACCCTTCCCCACAATGCGGTAATGTTCTTCAGTGATGAGGTTCACTTTCACCTTTCCGGCTGTGTCAACAAACAGAAAATTTGCTACTGGAGTGCTGAAAATCCACGCCAACTTCACCAAACCCTTCTCCATTGTGAGCGTGTTACCGTTTGGTGCGCAATTTTGTCAGTTGGGATCATTGGTCCTTATTTTTTTTGAGTAAAACGAGCGCTGTCATGGTGAATGCAACTTGATACAGGGAGATGATCGAAGAATTTTTCCTTCCACATCTGGAAGCAATGGACGTCGGGAATGCGTGGTTTCAACAAGATGGAGCCACGGCCCACACAGCACGGGCCTCGATGGAATTGTTGAGGGAACACTTCCCTGGCCACCTCATCTCTCTCAGAGGCGATCTCCCTTGGCCGGCGCGCTCTCCAGATTTGGCTCCATGCGACTTCCTTTCTATGGGGTTATTTGAAGTCTATCGTTTACAATGATCGACCACAGACCCTAGCTCACCTGAAGACAAACATTCAGAGCGCCATCGCCGAAATACCGGTGGACATGCTTCAGAGAGTGGCGCGAAACTTCATAAATCGACTCAATCAGTGCATAGACAATGGCGGCGGTCATTTGAAAGATGTAATTTTCAAAACTGCATTAAAAAAAATTGGTGAGGTGATCTGTAAGGGGAAAAAAAGAATTATACCGATATCTGCAATAGTTTAGTTTTGATTAACCTTTCAAAAAAGTAAGTTTCTCTGCCGCACCCTGTATAAATATTCCTGTGTACGATTTAAGGAAGTGATATTTTGAAGTTTTTTTATTTGAACTTGTTATTTAAACTCGGTTTAAAAGAAAAACATTACACTCATACTTCTAAAATAGGAAGAAACTACCCATGTCATGCACATCAGCTGATATGGCTGTGTGTAAATCTTCACTTTGCCATAAAGACTCCAATATTATTTAATTACCGTTTCACAAAAAATAATTCCCTAACGAGTTTCTTAAAATGCCAGCACAAGCTACCTATAGCTCGCATTCAACAGTTTGGTGACCTCTGCCTCAAACCAATCAACAACCAAAGCAGGTAAGAATGGAATCACCTTTAATATAAATTGTTAATATTTTGGTTGGAATTTAAGCCAAATAAAAACTGGGTTTGAATAAATTTTATATACAGACGCACTCACGCTACTATCTAATAATTCTTAGTTTTGACATTTAAATGATGAGACTCAAGTTGAAAATATTCCATTATGGAGGACTCTCCTGCCTATATAGTAATATTTAAAATAATTTAAGAGTTGAATGCCTTAATATTTTTAGTTACTTCAATATCACTGTCAAAAGTTGTTTGGATAGCTATTTCAAATGTTAGAATACATCATTTTAGAGCAAAAATTTGTTTAGGGCGTCACTCTCGCAATATATAGACAGCTGAAAATGAGATTACGGTTCAATTTTGGCCGGGTGTACTAAGGGTGATTTTCCCTAAATAATTTCCCACTTTCCATGAAAATGTGTGTACACTTCTAAATTCAACCTTACTCATCCCTAACCCATTAGTGTAATTAGTACATAGGCATATAACGTGAATGGGTAGTAAAACGTGGCGCTAAAAAAACACATGCTTATGGTTCAACAAGGTATATTGTGAGGGCCTGCTGGACACCTTCCTTGTAAAAAATAATTGTACATTATGTGCAAAAAAAAGTTTATGCAAAATTTAACTTTATTATTTTAAAACTGCTCATCACCAACAGTTTTCAGCCTGTAGCAGGGTCAGTTTAGTAAAATGCCTCCATCTTTCTTTATCCTTCCTCCATTTTCCTTCCTTTAATCACTCTGGAAGACAGAGGTATTTTACTCAGCTGGCCTAGCCACACGCTGGAGACGATAATGAGAACGTAATTAAAAAAATTATAAAAACATACAATGTGTATAATGATAGCGCCAAACACTTTTTTGTGTTTATTCAAGATTTCCCTTTTTAAGAGCTTTTTAGACAATGAATTACAAAGTAAGTAAAAATATGTATGAAATAAAGTGCATTGAGCAAAAACAATTGGTAACAAATAAAATGATAGAATATTATGAAAATGGTAAGAGCACAAATAAAAGTAAAAATACTAACACACATTTACACAAATGTCAATATTTCGATATTATAGCATCGAAATATTGATATGTGTGTAAATATATGTTGGTGTTTTTACTTTTATTTGTGTTCTACCATTTGCCTAATATTCTATCATTTTATTTATCACCAAAAGTAAGTAAAAACACATTTGTTATATTATTGTATCAAGCCATTGAAATATGTTTACCAACATAATTATTTGTATTTTAATAAAATAATAAATTTTTCAGCACACTCCATCTGAGTATTTATGATCATGATAAGAAAAAAAATCAGCTTAATAGTTAATATATAGTTGGATTAGATTTTATGGTATTAATTAGTTGTCTCAATTAAATAAAAGATATTTAAATCTAAATGTTTTGTATTTTAAAATGTGTACCTTCTTTGTAAAAATATGAAATGTCAGTGATACAACAATTTGTGCTTGATGTGGGCTATAAAAAGTATTGATGAGGTTGTAACGAGTTAAATGTTGACGTTATATCAAATGGGTCAACACTCACCGACACCCGTGATGAGCTACAACACAAACTCCAACATCAAAGCACGAGCTCTGAACTCCAC
>CABFOW010001714.1:34161-112641 GCA_902141385.1 Timema californicum
CGCCGCTAGGACAACCTGGAATATTCTAGCGGCTGCCAGACGCATTCTTTGCTGTTATGTTTGTTCAAGCGTCTTACCCCCTCCTTCCCATGCCCCGTCTCTCTGTGGATACAATAATGTATATATAGTGATCACGATTTTGAATAGTCGCTTATTATACCATTGACTGAGCTTGGTGAGGACGGCGACTAGGGGCCGTGATTTATTTCATATTCAAAATTCCATTTTCGGAATAATAGGAGACATCTTGTCTAAATTATTGTTTGGGACTTATAAATAGTTAAAATTAGAATTATGAAATGTTGCGCGCAAGTCAATGCAGATGCACTTGCATTCTCTCTCTTTGTACGAGGTTTAATTCATTCTAATTGTACTATTTCGTTTTGTCATACATGCATAATGTATATTTAATTTCATGTATATATTTTCGGTCACGCCTTGGCGTACTCGGCGTCTTGGGCTTACCGCCCGTCCTTTCTTGTTTGCGTATTGAGTGTATATGAGATTATTTTGTTATCTATTTAACTGAGAGCACAGGGCACTTAGGTGTTAGAGTTGAGGCTTGGCCTAACGTCTTATTCTATCTTTTGTTTTGGTTCAACGTTATGTTGATTTCTTTAGATCTAAAGGCGTGTAAATGTTTATATTTTTATTGTCTAAATTTAGATGCTTGCTTAGAGTTGCAATGTAGTATCGTTGCTTGCACGTAATGCTATAACCGAAGGAACCATAGATTTCCATGATGGCGAATTAATATTACTGTTGAACTGACAACCAGAATATAACTATATGTTTCCCTTTTTATATTTTCTGATATTGTAATGTCAATTAATTCCTTTATCTCAGTCTAGCTATTTAAAATCTGAGAGGAGAAGCGCTTCATGCCTTATTGTTATATTTTGCTCTAATTATGTATTTACCTTCTATTTTGTCCTAAATAAAACAAATTATGTTTATGGTTGTTAAACTTCTTGCCTAGTTTTCCCGTCACACTTCCAATAATGTTAGTAAATTGTTACAAGAGGTTTACAAGGTTAAGCTGTTCAAAGCCTTATAATTTTTTAGCTTTAAATGATTCAATTTCTAACAAAGATGACAATCGGCTTGGTTTGAAACTCAGATCCTCAGAAAGGTCTAAATTTATGTTCAAACTTTTTTATTTATAAAAACTAAGATTTTCACCAATATTAATAATAGTTCCACAATTTAAAAAAAATAATCACAAAGGTACATATCCTGCTTTATTATAGTTTATTTGGGGCAGACAAATCAGATTTATATGCTTCAGTTTGTTGATGTTACAAGTTGTCTTTATTGCACCAATCCCATACAGTCGATTTTATTAATTTAAACTTGAATTTTCAGGACAAATGTAATGTTTCCATTGCAACTTTACACGCAGTTTTTTTTTTCTAAATGCTAGATCTAAAAATACATTAGTTTCAAATATTAATTTTTTTCCCATTAACTGTATATATGCTGGTATATTTTATATTTCTTCCTTTTTTTTTAAAGACATAGTTGGAAGACCTCCAAATATTCTAATCTAATGCAGTAAAACCAGGGGTATATCCAGCATTTTTAAGTATGTTAGGGGGGCGGGGCTGAAGTTTTTAATAGATTAGTTTTTTTTTAAATATGGGGTTAGAAAGAAATTAGTCTATCTGCAAATAGAAAGCAGATAAAAGCCTGCAGATATTTGTAGATCTTAATTTACCCTCTAATGGACATTATTTTGTTTGCTATGCTTACAATTTCATTTTAAACCCATATGGTCTATCTTTACAAAATGAGATCATTGCTTAAATACTTTTTTTTAAAGTTATGAATTATTGCCTAATGGCTTGGGAATGTATAAAACAGTGTGGAGACAGTGTTTCTAGACTGTCTTATCACTTTTTAATGTCATGATTGGACAGAATGTATATAAGCATAACAATATTTTTCATCTTTCAAATCATTTCCCAAGAACATTAGTAGGTATTTTGGGGCTGGACACACCCCTGAATAAAACTAACCCTACCAAACAGTGCTTACTCGTAACAATCTTTCGTATTTATTAATTGAAATTCATGTCATGGATAAATTACTGTTGCACATAACTATATCTAAGTACTATTCAGTAAACTAACATTCTAACAAGCATTATATAACACATTCAACTTGAACTTTTTCAATAAAAGTTTACACAACAACGTACCGAGAAAATGAGCTCAAATGTTCCACAAAATATTATTGCCTTTTGAAACTATTTGTACACAATATATTTCAATATATATATATATATATTTAATTTGAATAATTATTAGTTTAAATCTATTTTTTTAAACATTTTTAAAAGAACTACAAATACATTTATTACAAAATACAAATTAATTTGGACACACAAATGTTGAGTGTAAAAAAATGGTAAAGGGGCCCAATCTGCAAAGACTAAACTGACAACAATATTTATAATGTTGACATTTTTTGTATTATGATTGAAATAGCATACTTTGTGTGCTTGGGCCTCTTTAATTTAAATAGGGTTTACATTGAGACATGAAATATTGTTACATAAGAAACCAATGGTACATTGATCAGAACATAATCTCGACTAGGCGAGATACTGGAGTCTGTATGTCCTGGATATATCTTAGACAAACGGTAAAAACTTATTTTGTATTCTATAGGGGAGCGTGAAGTCCAATTTTTCAATATAAACCAAAGTTGAATCAAATATATGAAATATTCCTTAAGCCAAAACAGAGCTTGAATATTTTATTAAGATGATTTATGTTGAATTCTTTTTATTAAACTGTGACTATTTATACATTTTAGACACTTAACAAAGTTTACACAATCTTTGAAATCTAACATATTTTAACTAAGCTGAAAAATCAAATTATTGTAACATATTTTTCATTTACTGACATTTTTTTTTCAAGTGTACATAACAGTACAAAATGAAAGATATTGAACATAAAAATGTATTTAGGCGTCAATTTTTTTTATTGGAAAAATGAAGTCAAAGTGAGCAATTTTTTTTAAGTGAGTTGAAGTTCTTGACACTTCTCGCACCCCTAGTATTATGTAACGTTTTGCATTGCAGTTAAATTGATTTACAAGTTTCAAATAATTTTTTTCACTACAGATAATACTTATTTGTTCCGATCCCTCAATTCGTATACATCTTTAAGGCTGTGTTACCCACATTAGACGGATAAAAGTTTCTAATTTTTTTCTAGACAAATTTTTGAAATGTTGGTAAAAAAAATGCAATAAAAATATTAAATATGTATTGTTTTAGCAGTTCAATTGTACATATGCAACTTACAACACTTTGTTTTGAAAATAATATAAATAATCGTACAAAAAAGAGGATAAACAGATGGACATCTGGATAGCTACATTGGTAGAATGAGTAGACTAAGGGAAACTATGACTCAAATACCTGTCAGGTTTTTTTTAACCTAAATTATTCAAATTAACAACACAGGGCACCTATTATATTACTATGCATATGTATACAAACATGCACACACATAAAAAAAAGACAACTATTTTAGATTGGCCAAAAGAGGTCACATGTTGATTAAATATTTCATTCAGGAAACCAAGATTATACTTAAAGTATTATATAGGGGGGGGGGGAGAAAGATATGACAAGTGAATTTTTTTTTAAACCTATCTATTGAAATGTATAAAAGTGAAATTTGTAAAATCGCTGCTTTCACCTCAACCTCACAAACAATTGCTATGATCACAATACACCCACCAGTAATCAATAATTATACTAATTACCAATTTGACGTTTAAAAACAATATTTAGGACTTATTGTAAACCTTTTCATTAAGAGTTATTTGCCTGAATCTAATCATATAATAAAAAATATTCTCCATAAATAAAACCCAATCCATGATTATTAGACCAGTGTTCTGGCTGCGGCAATAAGAATATGATTAAGTTGGTATTGGCAGCCGTATTGTCCTCATTTATTACTTACAAATATTTTGAATACATCTGACAAATTCAAAAGCTTCCATGCAAAGTTAAGAATTCTGGTTTACCTAAATTAATAATGGTATGAATTACATGTATCCAAATGTTAAAGAAGCAGACATAGAAAAATCACTTTAAATTTTAATCTTGGAATATGTGAAGTTACTTAAGGAAAAATTAGTCTTTATGTTTCTAACTATGATTAATTGTGCAATAGTTGCATAGGGTGTGTAATCCATTTTCTGCATACCCAAGACAAAACGATGTATCGCAAAAAATGTAGGCTTATTAAGTGTATCGTGAACTTAAAAAGTTGTGAAACACTGTATTAGACCATACTTATGTGAATGGCTTGTTAAAAGGTTAGACACAACATACAGTTTTCTGCATGGTCTTCCAAACTGGTTTAAGTTATATGCTTTAATTTTACACCAAGAATCCCATTTGAGTGAACTATTGAAAATTCTACCTTATCAGCTTTCTGACTATGGCTAAACTAAATAACTAAAGTTTAAAATTTCCTTTCGGTTAAAAAAAAAAGGGTGCTCATCACTGAAATTGCTATTTGTTTACAGAGAATGCGTAGACAACTCTCCAACTTCATACAACTCTAAATTTAAATTATTAGCACATCATCTCCACTATGAAACAAATTATGTTCTGCTGCTAAAAGATATTTCCTCAAAACGTTTGTTCAAGTAGAGATTATTATTATTGTGTGTGGATGATTCATTTTCAAATTCTTCAAGATTAAATAAGCTGAACAAATATTAAAAAAATATTTGAATGTGAGTATTTTATTTTTCAAGGCCCCCCTTCATAAAAAGTAAAAACTGCAATCTCTGTTCTTAAAGACACATTAAAAAGAATGCTATTTCGTCAAATAAAATTTTAGAGTTCCTCTACAATATTGTACCAATATAATCATACCTTATCATGATTTTTTAAAAGGTTAGACATAATCAGTCGCAAAACTGTTTCGTTCGTGACTCAAGTAGTTTGAATTCTTCAGGCAAGTTCTTTTCTCTTACCCCACTTGATAGTGGCATTGCATAGGATGCTGGATCTGTCCAATCATTTACAAGGTTGCATCATGCAAACAATATCTCAACACACCCTTGGTGTGGTAGTCAGCTTTCTCCAGCAGAGTGCAAACTTAACGCAAGTTTATTTAGCATACATCTTTATTAGTTTTTGGTGACTCATGAGAATCTTAACAAGATTATTAAACCCTCCAAATTAAAGCAATCAACAAGCACTTAGCTTTTAAAGTAGCAATGGCATTCAAATTCCCAAACTATTATTTTCTCAGGTATTTTTTTTTAATTTGCGGTTTTAGACCATGAATACAAAGAAGATAAATTAGGCTACAATTTTTTCCAACCTTCAGAAATCTTTTGACTTTTCTAACAGGTAATCAATGCTTTTTCAATACAGAATGTGATACAATTTATTGAAACATTATTTTAGAGATACCCTGTGATTATAAAATAATTAATACTATTTGATGATACAACTAACAAATTAAAATTAAATAGCTGTGACAAAACAACATAAGTCCAAATTTGTTATAAATTTATTAGGAACAATATGATAACTAACCAATGTTATATTTTCCTTTAATAGTTGAATATTCAATAATGTTCTTATTATCATCAAACCATAATAATGAAATAGCTTAACTTTGTTTTGGAAACAATGAGTCTTATTTTTAAATAAACTAATCCTATCATGTGAATGTCTTTAAGAGCTAATTATTAGATTCTTTTTTTTTACTTATAGCCTCGTGGTTCAATTATCAGGATCAATAAAGTTTCAAAAGTTCAAATATAACCTAACATGCAACACATTCAAAGTAGTTAAAATAAAAGTGCTGTGGATGGAAGATAAAAGAACCTGAGATAAGAAATAATATTAGTGAAATTAAGAATCTGTACATGTTATCAAACACAGGACAGCAATTTTAAAATTAGTAGACCCTGTTCAAGAATATGTGGACCTCAAAGCCGATTTTTAAGATTTGGAATTTTTTTTTAAATTAACTAAAAACTCGGATCGAAATAGATAAAATGAAGATTCTTTTACTGTCTGTTTGAAGCAAATAAAAAAACCATTATCTATGGTAAATGCGCAATAGATTGGTACTTCTGCTAGCATAAAAGAACAGTGACACCAATAAATTTAAACAGAAAAAGAATTTTAAGAGAAAATCTTGACTAATGCACTATGTTCAAAATTATAGTTTTATAATAAATATATACATCATATGCAAAATTAAATTAAAAAGACAAAACAATAAGAACAGTACACTTAAAAGAAAAAATGAAAATCAACAGTGTAACAAAAATTCATACAAAACGAATTTTCAAGGCACATCGGATACCTTTTCACAAAGAAATAAAGAATAATTACGTTTTATTATTAGCTCCAGAGTTATATCACTGTATTATTTGCAGCCGACGTGATCCAACACCATTATCTAGTAATTGTTCAACTACCTTGGGGCGAAGAAGTGGTCCACAGTGCCTCGAAAATTTGTTTTATAATGTTAAGATTAGGGAACCAACTTTTCTCCTTTAAGGTTGGCTGCACGACCAAAATGAATGTCAATTATTTTCTTCCCTTATCTTCAACTTAAAAGCTTAGCCGCAAATCGACATATTTTAAAAAAGAAACTTTAATGCACATAGTGAATACAATTATTATGTATTAATCTAATCAGCTTATAATGACTTTAGTGGTCAGCTGAAGATTCAAAGTTCCAAGGTTCAATCCCCGACACAGATTTTTCTGTGAAACAGTGGGTTTGGAACGGAGTCAAACTCAGCCTTTTGAGGATAAATGAGGAGTTACTTGAAAAAATAAGTAGTAACTTCGGTCTAAAAAACTGAGATTAATGGCCGAAGGAGTTGTTGTGCTGACCACGTGACACCCTTTATCTGTAAATGTTGGCACTGTCATCACTAACGGTGGCAGATGCTCAGTCAGTATAGCTCGATTGTGGGCTCACATAATGGATTATTAGCTTATTTTAGCTTTAGATTTTAAATTTACACCTTTTTAAGAAAGTGATATTACTCTCAATATCACTGGGGCATCTTCCATCAGCAGATATCAAAGCATTAGTATTTTTATCAACATGAAATACCATCATACAATATAAACAGAATTTATCAGCACAATACAAAGTTTATTCTAAAAAGCTATGCTAATAATACTACATAATAAATGCAATAATAATAATCAGTAACTTAACTGCCAAAACATGTGGCTAAAAGCAACAAAACTTTTTATAATCCCCCCTTTTGTTTAACTAGTCAATCAACTGCAATACATTTTAATTTTTAACTTACTTATAACACCATTAAAAACTTGTTAAAACTAGTGATGGTCCCATACTATATTTCATAATGGTTTATAAGCCAGTAATTCAATTACATTTATACTGTCAGATTGATTTGTTGATTTTTCAAATTCTGTGGTTAGGATGTAAGAGCATAAACAATAACTCTTTGCCACTATGCCAACTCGGCCAACTATAATTTTTCCTGGCAACTAAGTTTGGTTACATTTTAAACAAGAAAATATAAACTTACAAAGTAACCAGATACATTTTTATGGCCTATAACATATTTAGCATCAAAAAGTCCTACACATTGAAGTGTTATCATGAACGATACTTCCATGAAATAATGTGATTGCTTATTAGATTTTGTAGCTGTGTCTAGTGTACTGTGGGTATTTTTTTAATGTATAGGCCACTTTACAAACAGTTAATATCAGAAATAAATCAATATCAGACCATCTCTATTTATTTATTTTCTTTAATGAATTAAACTTTTCACACTTCTTCATCAAACACAACATGACCAACGAGAGACTTATCACTAAAACTAATATGCCACACACTTTTGACAATCTAATAATAATAATAATAATAATCAATACAATATCAAAAATCCTCACAACATTAACATGTCTCATATTTATTAATTACTATAACTACCATGTATTAAATTATTATCGTTATCGATGACAAGTTGGCAAGATTTTCAAAAAGAATACTTATTGCTCAATGCTAGCTAGTCGATAACATATAAAAACAACACTAAACAATACAGTGTGAGCATTTAAAACGGTCACAAACAAATATAATAAAACAATATCAGACCAAAAAACAAGAAGGTAAGCACAGAGCTCGTAAATGTGATTAAAATGTCAATAAAACCCTGGCAATTAATTTGTGGGAAAATAGGGCAAGATAAATGCTTAAAACAACAATTTAAAATATTTGGGCAAAAAAACTGTTCATCATTAGACATAAAGTGGTTATTCAAAAATACTGACAAAAACTAGTTTCTCTAGAAATTATTGGTCACACTACTTATATATATAATGCCAGTATTGACCATCAAATTTCTTGTAGTCTGTACACTGAGTGGAATTTTTTCATTGCAAATATGGGCCTGTGAAATACTAAATTCCAAACATGTTTACTGTTATACAAGATTCGGTTATTAAAGATAGTTGAATATGGTACATTAACCTAATAAAAAGCAATAATTTCCAATTTACCAAAATTTTATATTAAAAAAGGACATTAAACTATATTGATGAAATTAAAAAACACCAATTAAAACCTCATTTGAGAGATAAATCGTTATGACTTACTTGGCCTAATTTAAAAAAAACTTTAATCAATCATAAATTATGCTTACTATGAAATAGGTAAGTTACCTTTTTTAATTCATCTAGATCTACACTTATAGCCATTTTATACACGTCTCCCTGTAGAGAAAGTGTTAAAAAATACTTTTGACACATAAAAGGAGTTTGAAAGTGAAATATCGAATGCAGAGATATCTTGTGGAAGACTTAAGAAATGATCATGACCTTCCTTAATTTCTACATAAATTAAAGATGCACGGGTAATTGAAAATTTAAATTTGAACCGAGTTTTAGTAACCACTCAAACTCAATGATTTTTACAAAACTCAAAAAAATTGAGTACTCAGAATTTTCAATTTTCTTAAAAATTCAAAGTTTATTTAATATGATTCAATTTTAAGATAATAGTTCGTAGCAAAGAGAGTCTCTCAATATTCCCTTTTGTCTAATAGTACAATTATATTTAATATAATTCAAAAATCTGAATTTGTGTGCTTATATTTTGTTTTAATTAAACAATTTCATTTTCAGAAATCTATATATTTATGATTTATCAATGGATCTATTACAAAAAAAACTCGAAATATTTCTAGAACAAATGTTGCGTTTATACCTATTACTTCATTAATCTTGACTCGAAGTGAAAAATGAATACTAGCAAACCACTAAAATAAATTTACATTAATTTGAGATAGCATCTTATCACACAAACTTGAGTATCAGAATTGAAAATAAAAAATTGGAATCTTTAAAATCTCTAAAATATATATATATCAAAATAACTAAATAAAACACTAATTACACAACTTTATTTAAAGCTAGTACTATTTCTTAAGGAAAAAGGAAAAGGCAATTATTTACTCAGTCTTTCATTAAATCTCCATAAGTAACTAAGATCTTGGTAAACTGCCTTTAATTACAAACTTTGGCGATAAATACAGTTTGTGGAAAAAAAAGAAGTAAAATTTCTTTCAAATATACAATATACTATTTTACTTTTTAAGAACTGTATATATATATATCTTAGATATATAGAATAATAAAATATAGATATATAAAGTTGTAGCTATTCAACTTAAAAATTTGCCTGCTTGTGCTTTTGGTCAATTAAAGTGGAATGTTACTCGAGTGTAGAATGACAACTGGCGTATAAAATATTTTACAGGCACAAACAACCTCATCCAAGTTATAAATAAAGACATTTAGAGAGAGAGAGAGAAAATGTTGTTACTTGTAAATACTCTGCTGTTCATTATACTATATAAGTAAAATGTTTTAAAAATGGAATATTTTCTTTGCTAGAAAAGCTTAAGAGCTCATCTAGTGCGATAAACCAGGAATCCTAATACAAAATTACACTTGAACCAGAAAACTGCTAAGAACGGTTTTTTTTACATTCTTTATTTGACAGTAGTGAAATTAGAACTAATTTCTTAGTATGTTGTTATTAAAATGATTATAACTACACTATGATGTGATGCCTGGTTAAAGCTGTATCATCTACCTAAATCGTATGTTACCCGTTGAGTAATACGGGCTCCTAAATTGTTAATAATTTCAACATTTAACAAACTTAACTGTGTCTGAATATTCTAATGAACTATAATGACTTTAGTTAAGTATTCAATGTATTTAATAAAATAAATAAGTGCCTAGCAAGCCAGTAGTGGAAAATATATAGCTTGAATAAAAAAAAACTGACCCAGGTCACAGGTTGGACACAGTAATGGATGTAATAAAGTAAACGTTGTAGGTCATAAACTTATGGTAGTTAATCTGGTTAATTTGGTTGGATCATAATAGATTGTAAAGTAAACATTATAGAACATAAAGATATGGTAGTTAATCTGGTTAGATCATAATAGATATAAATTCAACAAGATTACACGCTTTAGTTGTTATCTTACACATTTTTCAAGTGTAGCTACCATTTCATAGTGCTTTATTTAAATTTATGTTAATATGATGTGAAAATTGTAGGATGCCACCTAAGAAAAATAAAATATATATTTTAGATTAGTGGTACTTTGTGAAAATCATAATCAATTATACCTGCCCAAATCATATGAATTTGCAAATCTTTTACCACATTAATTTAAAGGAACAGTTTAATTAAAACAAATAAAGATTGCGAAGATATAATTCTTTATGAGGTAACTATTATTTTTTAAATAATGTACAGGGAGGGTGGATAGAAAAATATAAAAGGAATGAACATGATATGGATTAACAATGAAAATAAAATGGCTGCCTCTTTTGATTGTAAAAACCTTATTATATTTGTTCCTTTTATATGTTTATATCCACCCTTCCTGTATCTTATTCCAATAATAAGACATAATTCTGAATCAAATAATATAAAACACATGCTTCTTACCTCCAAAATATGGTTGCTTATCTACCTACGGCTAGTGAGAGCTTGTGTTTAAATGTGTTCATTTTGTGTGTATTTGATGTTTTCTTAATAACCTTTATTCCAGCAGTGAAGAAATGTGATGATTAACCCTCTTAGTTTTAATCACAATACAAAATACTTTGACCCATTGAGATCCATTCCAAAAGTGGTAAGAATATTGAAAAAATAATAATTCAGACACAGCCAGATTGGAATCATATCTAGCCGTATAATAAAATTTTTATCAAAATAAAACTGCCTCAGAGCAACATGGTCACAGTCAAAAATGAAAATTGACACTGAAAGAGTTGGATTAAATATGCCATAAGGCAAGGTGTAACAACATTTCAAACGTTAAACAAACATTAAAGTTTGCCAGAGTTGCAAAATATAAATGATAAATGTTTATTGATTATATCAATATAAAGACTATATAGTAAAAAAGTGTTAAAATAAAAAGCATCCAAAAACTAATAAAATGTAAACAAAAGGCAACAAGGAAAATTCTAATCACAAGTGTTGTGAATTACTATTTAGCGGTATTATGTACATAAAACATGCAGAATCAAAATATTTATTCTAAAACTATGCCTTTGTAATTATTTTAATAGGAAAATAATAATTCATGGTAAGATGTTTAAAAATGAGGTGGCTCAATGGCTAAATAATTTTATAATAATGGAAATTTATAAAAATAAAGAAAAAGGAATAATAAGCTAATAAGAGTAAATTTAATGAAGAAAGCCCACCTATGGAAAGAGGAAAAATATGGGAAGAATCCAATGCACAAAGCTGATCTTGCTTTCTTCCGTCTTCTATTGTAGATGTAGTCACACACACATTTAAACACAAATAGATTAATATTTCACCATTGTTGTTGTGTTTGATAAAGGCAACAATGCTGAAATATTACTTTGTGTTAAATTGTGTGTCTGATCACTTCTACTAGAGAAGACAGAAGAGAGGATGAAGATATCTCCTTTGTACATTGGATTCTTCCCACATTTTTCCTCTTTAACTAGATGGGCTTTCTTCATTAAATTAACTCCTATTAGTTTATTTTTCCTTTTTCTTTATTTTTATCAATTTCCATTATCATAACATTCCTAATAAGAGTGATGAAAGTCATCATAATTTCACCAAGATGTGAGTTGAATCTTAATTTTATCAAACCCGGATCCTACATTTTCCTTTAATATTTTGAATCTAAATTCAATTTTTTTAAAGTATAGTTTTGTGATGATAAAAAATTTTGAAAGATAAAATGAATGCAGGGATTATTATTTAGTCACTTAGAATTTTCGACTGTACTTGTCCAATCATTAAAGCCAATGAATTACAAACAATAATATTGAAAAATAATCATTTATGTACGTTTGCGGTTCTGCCAAGCTTTTAAGTACACAATAGTAAAATAAAAAATAACGATTAAGTTAGACTTTGGAAGTAATCAAGTGCATTGTAAAGAAGAGCAAAAAAGAGACTTAATCATGATAAACATGTCAACCAAATAAAATTATTATAAAGTCTTGTATCTAACTTTATAAAGTAAGTTTTTAATTCAAATTTGTTTGGTCTGTTAGTTCTAGGTCTTTATTTGCTCAACTTTACTTGTGCACTATGCACATGTTGCTTGTGAATTAAATACTTGACTATCATAAAACTGTGAACACAAAATTTGAGAATTCTGAGAGGGAAAGAACAAATTTACCCAAGACCTTGCGGCTTTAGCAAAGAAAAACTGTATGAGTCACAGAAATGATGAATAAAAACTGATGAAATGTATTATACAAAAATTATATTTTATATATTTGTTGAGCTTAGCTTTCCAGATTTTGTGTCCATGTGACGGTACTGTGGTGGGGACTACAGGTTGAGCGAGCAGATGCTACAGGGGTTGCCACATTGGTGAGGGTGGTCCGATGGCGCGGGCTGGTCCTTGCGGTGTTCCAGAAGCAGCCGATGGTGCAACATCTCACCCATGTACACATTGTTGAGGGCCAGCCAAGGGGCAGGTGGCCATACAGACACCACCCCCTCCCCTCCGCCCGCTCCTGAGGTGGACGCCCGCTCCTGAGGTGGAGGGGACAGGACTGGCAGGCGGCGGTTGCTGCTGTTGGGCATGCGCTGCCCGGCCTGCCCCTCTCCCTCTACCTCCTGCAGCCCCCCCCTCTACTCACATCACCTGCACACAAGGATTACCTCATTTTACATTTATATTAACATTCATTTTAGTTATAATAAGAAATCTAGAGATGGAACCTTTGAATCCCTTAGGCTATTTTAAATTCAAGGTTTCAAGAAAATAAATAAAATTCTAACATTATTTGTTATCAATAATATAATCACTATACCATTCATACATATACTATTAATTTATTTATTTTTTGTATAAAATGTGCACTTTTTTGAACTGATTGATTATATCACCACACAAGAATTTATATGAACGACAGGAACTACCAATTTCTTCGGGAAAAGTAATTTCTCAAACATTTCTTACCACAATTGACAGGGAACCAACAAAGGAAGTTTTGCTAAGGGAAAATCCATCGACCCTGGTTGAGTTTGAACCTATGAACATCAGGTCCTGAGGTGAGCACATTGACACTTGTACATTCAATGAAGTGGTAAAAAAATATAAGTTTTATGTTATATTATGATATAATTCATGATATATATTCATTCATCATCAACTGTTTTCAGCATTTGGCTGGGTCGATTTAGTAAAATGCCTCCATCTTCCTCTATCACCATTCTTCTCCTCTTACATGAACACTAGGTAGGCTCCATGTATTGCGGATCACTACCCTGTATGTATACATATTAGTTTACCACTCACAATAAAGTATATTTGTTATAATGGATATATTATAACAAATAATGTTAGTATTTTGTTACTTTTTATATTTACTATAACAACCTAGAAATTAGTATAGTAAATAAAACCTCTTATGTTTACCATTATTTTCTAAGATTTGGATTTGTAAAATAGAGAATTCAACCCATTTCTAAAAATAGTATTGCCATAATAACATGTTTACAAATGTGGGTTAAAATTCAGTTAAATGGTAAATTAATTGTGGGGATATAATCATATTTATTCTAAGATAGGTCTCAAATAACCAATATACAAGAACTAAAAAACATAAATATTTGAGTTTGATTTACTTTCAAATTATCAAAGAGTTTAAAAATGGCTCAGTGGCTAAATAATTCTATAATAAAGGAAATTGGTCAAACTAATGAAAAATGGAAAATAAAGTATAAAATAATAGGCGTAAATTTAATGAAGAAAGCCCCACCTAGGGAAAGAGGAAAAGTGTGGGAAGAATCCAATGCACAAATGTGACATCTTCTTTTCTTCTGTCTTCTATATTAGTAGTCACACACACATATTTTAACACAAATAGAATAATATTTTGGCATTGTTGCCTTTATCAAACACAAAGAAGAAACTACAGATAACACAAACACTGGATTACTCCATTTTGAAGTTAAGAAAAACTATTAGGAACACATTGTGCCGACTGTTTTTGGCAGTAAAGATACATTTCTTGGCTATGGCTTTTCTAGAATTCAAAATGGAGTAATCCAGTGTTTGTGTTATCTGTACTCTCTTCTTTCTTCTTTGTGATTGATAAAGGCAACAATGCCAAAATATTATTCTATTTATGTTAAAATGTGTGTGTAACTACTACTACAGAAGACAGAAGAAAGGAAGATGTCACCTTTGTGCCGTGGATTCTTCCCACACTTTTCCTCTTTACCTAGGTGGGCTTTCTTCATCAAATTTACTCTTATTAAATTATCAAAGAGATAATTTTACTATCAACAGTTAAATACAATGTTTTTTTGTTTTGTTTTTTGTAATATTTCAAGTTAAAGTATATAAGAGGCAGTTCCTATGTCTTTGATTCCAATTATTTTTAAATGAACTCCAAAAGGATGAAATCTGTATTAATTTTGTGCGCTTTGAATTTGTATACAACTTTTATACTAAATAAGATGGAAGATATCACCATTCTGTGTTAAATTATATCAATTTTTATTTTCTTATTTGCACTTTCTTCACTTATTTCTATTAAATCACACTTTCTTTCTTTTTTTAATGTCTTAAAATGTCATTTCAACCAATTCTAGAAATTAGGTTCCTTCCTTATTTTTTACTTTCTCGCTATATTACAGGTAGGGAAAGTATTGTTTTCGTCAAAAAATCGAACTTGAGTTTTCAACAAGGTGTCTACTCAGTTAGAGGAACAAAAATTAGTGTTTTTGGTGACCTTTTTTGACCACAAAATACATTCGGGGGCATATAGCCCAAACGAGCAGTAAGACGCTGGGACACGGTGCAAAAGAAAATTCCTTCGGTAAACGGTTGAACATTATATTGTACATCGAGCATAGATATTATAATAACAAACACAAGTAAAAACTATTAACTATAATCATACCAACAAGAAAACTTACTTGTAATTAAAGATGTTTGAAGCTCCCAGAAGCCCAAGTTTCTCAACAAACATAAAAATCTAATATTGTTCAAATTTGTCACCTAATATTTAGTTTATACACAAAATCACAACATACAGGATTTATTTACATCTGCCTCATTCGTTTCTTCTCCAAGTTGATTTCAGTTTGAAGTGCTGAAGCCTCTTCTTCAGCCTGTTGGAGAAGTTTTCTTTTCTTTGCCTCGAGTTTATTTACAGTTTCCAATGTTATTTTTGACCTGTTAGCTTCTTCACTTCTTCAATTGCTTCCCTCCTTTTGGAACTTGCTCACCTAGCTGCATACAGCATCCCACTTGTAAATTCCACATTTTTTATGCCACCTACCAACTGAACCATTGAATATATGCTGCGTTGGGAGATTAGAAAACGCTCTTTCATATTTTCAACCAAACGTTCCTTGTTTACTGAAAAACCTCTTTCAACAGCACTGTTTCTATGGAACATTGTAAATATCATCATGCAAAATGACAGCAATGCCTTGCAAGCTTTTGCATTAATGAAGATGTTGAAGAGAAAAGAATCTAGTCTGGTTTCATTGAAATCAAATGTCTTTAGCTCTTCTTGAACAGAAGACTGCTCACAGATTTCAAGGTAGTTTTTTCTTATATGTTCAGCATCAATGTATGCAATATGGTTGTTTGAAGTGAGTTGTTCGAGTGCTATGTTGACCCGTTGTACTCTTAGAGTGCCACTAGTCATTACTGCTGGTGAAAGTCATGAAGCACCTTTCATCATGCACTTTCGTAATGGGGACCTAGGCTCAGTCAGTTTTAGAAACATTTCCACTAAGAAGTGACTTCAATCTTTTCTAAAGAGCTGTACATCAAGTTCTTTCACATTTTTACAAAATTTCTTCGCACTAAAGCCTATGTTTACGTCTGAAAAGCTCAATAGATTTTAATTTTTGACATCAATTGCCAAGAGCTGTCCTGAGTTTCTGTAGAAAATGTCCTGGTATCATCTACAAAACCTGAATTCCAATTCATTCACTCGAAAACCATTATTTGTAGACACACACACGGCATAATCCACTCACACACCCCACGAGACAAGTAGCACACCACATTAAAATTTAATACAAGATGGTGAACGTTAACCTTGTCGTTGGAATTACAAACAAAACAATCAGGCAACTTCCGACTGGCGCGTGCCATCATGTGTAGTGGATAGCGCTATCTTTGAAGCATTCGCGTTGTTACGATGTGCGGGAAATTCAAACTGGAATTATTTTCGTGACTTTATGACCAAAATAATAAAAATTCGTGACTTTTTTTTTTGTTAGTGATTTTTTCATGACTTTCGTGACCCAGTAGACACCCTGTTCAATTCAAGTAATTCAGATTTTATCTCATATGATTCTCATTTGATTTGGAAGATCTCAGAATAGAATTAATAAATGGAGTATTTTAGCTGTATTTTTATTGGCGAAGCTCCATAGTAATAGTCGAAAAGCTGGAATTTTTTTCAAAAAAAGTAAAAGCTGATAAATATTTTTTCAAAGCCAAGTTGAAGTTTCGAAGCTTTGTATACTTATACTATCTGCATTTGATTAGACTAATGGAGTAGAGACGAGGAAGGTAGAACTTTCAAGAAAATGTATCTGCATTTAGGAATAGCCACATCTCTGACCCAACCTTGACCTCCCTGTCATTGGCAAACCAAACTAGATGAGCTTGGAGTTTAGTCTACTTGCCCACAAATTGTAATAGCATTTTTTTTATCAATCCTTTTATCTAAACTACTCTCCAGATTAACTTAATTTAATGTTAAAATTTGACGGCTTAAGAGTGAGGCTAGTTTTAAGGGAAATCTGAATGTTTGTTGTCTTATCTAGTAAATTTCTCCAACACCTGTGCACGTGGAGACAAAGCTTGATCATTTTAACGCTATCAGTGGATAAAAAACTAGTTAATGATATGTACAAACAATAGTCAAATCCTGTATTTTTCAAATCTGAATCTTAAAATTCTTTTTTGAATCTTTAAAATGTATAAATTTAGTTAAAATTAGAAAAAAAAAATTTAAAATTATTTGAAGTCGAGATGTTTATAATTTTATTCGAGATATTTTTTTGAGATTTTTACAAACCTCAAATTCCTCAAATACTATGGGATTTAAGGGATTCAAGAATTTGATAGCCCCATCCCTAGTATAAATCCCTTTGTTTGGTAGAAAGCCCAACCTGTTGTGATTAAGAATTAAACACAAATAAAGAGGTTGAGACGCTGTGTGGATGCATAGCTTGTTCCCTAATTTATAGAAAATTATTGGCAGACTAATATGTGTATGTGTTAATTCTGTAGGTTAACAGTCACCATAGTTTCAAACATTTAAAATATGAGAGCATCTTTTATTGAGACAAAACTGAATGTAGTTATGTACTAAAACCTTGTGTGGCAAATCACACCAACATTTATAATATTCATAAATAAAAAGATTAGTAAGTTTTCTTCAAGTAAAATGAGTTCTATCAATATAATACTATGTTACGCACAATTTTAAATGAGTAGTTCAACTGCAACATCAACGAGATGAAATGTTACAGCAGCCACATACTGTGTAGCATAACAGTTGCCGCAACAGCTTTGGGGCAAATTTAAGGTGGCACTTGTGTATCAGTAGGTTTGTATACCTGTAATATTTGACTGGCTTCAAACGCTGTACCCGGAAGGAGGATGACAGGGGAAGAAACGTGGCCAGACTCCACACACACCATGTTAGGAAACTCATCATCTCCAAAATCTGCTATCTCCTTAGCTTTCTCTATCCAAGGGTTCCACACCACTGAAACATTCAGGGAATGGTTATTTCCAAACATCACCAACTCCTTTGTACTGTATATGGTGCAAAACAATTAAAATATTGAAATGTCATTCAAATAATTTTGTTCTCACTAAAGACACCAACATCCAATTAGGTGGCATGCTGTAGTGAGATATTGTAGGTGAATTTGGGATAAGTTCTTCCAGAATGTTATTGAGCACATCTCTCAAATATGTCCCAATCATGAAAATATTGTCAATGTACCGAAACCATACTAGTGGTTTGATGAGTCTGGAAGGTAAGAAACATTCTTCCAATTGGCCCATGAAGAGATTGGCATAGAAGGGGGGCTAACGAATGTCCATAGTAGTCCAAAAATATAATAATCAATAAAATATAAAATAAAAAAACTCTTGATTGGTTTTATCCTCACCTGTGTCAGGAAAGTTGTATTTCTGTACCCTCATCTTCCGGCCAGACACCACATTAGTTATGATGTGCTCCTGAGGTGTGTTCTGGTATATGCGGTCAGTCCACTCACCAATCGTCACTACGTCTCGACCTTCTTGGAATATGGCGCCATCACGAGTCTGTCAAAATAAGGTCAGCGTTTGCTCGTAATATTGGTAAATTAAATATTTTAAAGTTGTGAACAAAAATCAATGTCAAATTTTTTTTAAAAGGAAAAATAAGATATGCATACCATCTTGCGAAGAGTGAAACATATTTTTATTGGTCTATTTAATGCACAAAGGTTTACTTTCAAAATACAAAGATTGCAAAGGACTTATGGTCCTAATGGCTTTCTCAAAACGCAACTCCTTTTTGACATTCGGGTCAAATCTTATATTGCTCGAATCGAAATATGAGTTTAAAAAAAATCTTGAATACATATTTAAATCCTCAAATCTAAATGGTCAATTTTAAAAATTGGATTTTTTTTAACTTAAGTGTCTTACTATCCATTCATAATAAACCCTTTTAAGATTGAATTAAAAAGAGTAGTTTTTTAGTCTTGGTGCCACTGAATAATTCTATTTTGATTGGGATGTCTATATTATAATTAAAAGAAAAGAGAACATTTTTTCAGTAAATTAACTATATTAAGACATTTAAATTTAGTACACGATTATTAATAGGCTGTTGTCCTATTTTTATGATTTTGTTAATTTCCACTATACAAATCTATAAATGCCTTTTACAGATTGCTCAAAATTGTTATATCAAATCAAGGTTTTCATAATTATATTAGAAACACTTTTTTAGAGTTTTACGCATATCAAATCTCTCCAATAACATAGGATTTGAGCATTCCGTCTCTAATAATATATGTATATAGTTATATATATATATATAAGAGATGGGTCGAATCCACTATTTCTTGAATCCGAATCTACATTTTATTTTCGAATCTCGAATCCGAATCCTAGCAAATCGTTATAAATTTTAATGATTTACAAATATACCTAAATTAATAAAAGCCTAAACTGTGAATTGAAGTTTATTTCAATCAACCCCAATGCCCCCCCCCCCCACCCTCCCTCCCTCACAAAATACAGGTTAAAATCCAGCCAAATTAAACAATCTAGACTCATATTATTGTTTAAAAATCAAATCAATCAAAATTTGAGTGTCTTTTAGTTATTTTTAAAAGTGTTAGAATGGTTTAAGTTTCTAAAAAACATGTGAAATAAACGGATTAGGCCTAGATATCCTATGATCAACTTTAATCATCATTAAAGGATATTTTATTGTATTAAGATAGCAAAAATACAAATGAATATTTTTAATAAAGACTAAAACAACATGCTTAACAATTAAAGATACATTGGAAATAGTGAACCCAATAATGCTTAAGTATGTTTTATTATTATTATTTTCTTTTATATCCGTTATCTATTTTTGCGTAGAAAACAAATATATTTGATTCTTGCGATATATCGATTTCTGAGAATACATTCTATAAAAAACACGAACATATTTTAGACTACAATATGTTCATTCCCATTTTATAAGGCAGGACTAATTTTGAATATTTCCACAATTACTTCAATAACATATTTAAAAATAAAAATAAAAACTAAGTTAAAATCAATTTAAAAATAAATAATGGATTAGCAAGTTGTTATTTGATTCTTAAAACTCGAGAGCGCTATACTAAGTGATCAGACTAAACAGTTTTATTGCTGTCTGACTGTTGACAGTATTTATTTTTCATGAAACCCAACAAAAGTCTAACTTAAGGATCATATGCAATAAATTGGGGTTCTTTACATAGATGTAGATAATTAAAACCAGTTCGGTAGTAAGAATTAACAGTATCTTTATTTTAATCATCACTCGGGCGAGTAAACATAATATACGTCATGGCAACTGAATTTATATTGTGTGTAATGGCGGCTGACTTTGTATCATCCATAATGTGTTCTTATTTCGTTTTAAAAAAGAAGCCGTGATTTGTTTAATTTATTTCGAGTCTATTTGTAGTTCTAGTTTTGATTTTCAGTTTTTGAAGAGTTTTGATGTGTTTATTAAAATATTTAAAAGATTGTTCGTGAGGTGAAAGTTTTAGAAGTGAGCATGTGCCAAAACGGTCGAGTCCAAGTTTCCCATACAGTTGGGAGGGTAGGGTACTAGGCACATAAGATTTTCTACACCTAACCATTTTTTATTTTCTTAAAGAAGATTTTATTCATGTTTATCTCTTTTGTCCGACAAAATAAATATTACGGATTAAGTTGTGCTTTTCAAGTAGACCTAAGTAATTTTTGAATTCAACATATTATGCTTTGTTTATGAGGTGAAAGATTCGATCATCGAATGCAGTAAAACACCGAATCCTTGAATCTCGAATACTTGTCAGGATTCGGTGGATTCGAGGTTTCGAGTGGCCCATCTCTAATATATATATACATATAAGTTTATCATGAATATAATACTCGTAGTTTTGTGTCTATGTATATTTATTTTACAATAAAGACTATGTGCATAGATACATTTTAGTTACACATTTATGATATATCTACATACCTGAATAAAACAATTAAAAGAATTAAAAGTCAGAAAATTGTATGATAACATTTAAATGGTTTATAATGTAGTTTCATCCATCACAGGAGCTTGGACCCACCAACACTTTTTGAACATAAAAAAAATCTTTTCTTTCTTATTAATTTGTAACAGGTTTTTGTAAAACTATTAATATTAAGTGGAGCACCATTCTCTACACACAAATAAATATTTGATGTTTTATCAAGTATTCCAGTCCCAAGAGGATTCATTACTCACTACAATCGTCACGCGACTGTAGCAGCGCTCGAGACTTCAAGGAGTAAATGGTAGAAGTTGGCATGGGTCAACCCCTCTCAGATAAGCTACATTGTCCAGTGGGAGATATTTCTCAAGGCCATTCTCCGCTGTGCTTAACAGCAGTACGTCAGGCCAGTCTAAGTGGGCCCACGATTTGATAAAGATGGTTTTTAATTTATTTTAGTGTGTATTTATTATGTGTTAAAGACCCAATAAATAATGTGACGAATGAAAGTGATTAATTAAAATGAATAAAGTATTATCTTTATTAAAAACTCAGTATTTTCATTAAAACAACAAGAAAAACTTTGAATTAAATGGTCAGCCTAGTGAATCTACATTAATATTATGCATGTGGGTTTCAAGGAAAAAAAACACCTTTATTATTGTTATTTGGTAGTGTGGAGTTATTGACAACGGTAGGCTGTAAGGATCTTAAACATTATGTGAAAGAATTTAAAAAAAAACATGAGGAATGTGCAATTCATTTAAAAAAATGTGTGTAGGTTTAAAACATTCGGAACAGTAATGCGATATATTCTGCAGTCGGAGTGTAGTTTCAATATGTTAAAGAGAATCAAAACGTTCCTTAGGAACACCATTGGACAAGACCGGTTAAATTCGCTGGCTGTTTGTCACTATTTTATACATAAGGAAGAAATTTCTGAACAGTCATTGATATGTTTTCAGAACAAAAATGACCAACTTTTGTACAAATAATGAAATAGTGTCATTCCTTTGGAAGTTTAATTCAAAACCTGTATTATTTTATTCTGTATGTTTGTAGATTTGTTTAATGATTTTGTAATTCTAGTGATTTAAAAAATTAAGAAAACGTAAATGAATTAAATTTAATATTTTAACATGTGGTGAGAAAAAATCATTACCTGTAAGCATTAACCTAGCTCCACCAAAAATAAATATAATATGCTGCCACTGGTTTGTTGTGTGGGAGAGTAGCACCATAAAGAGTTAAATATACAACAAGGATCCGATACCTTGGTTTAAGAGTGCAATAAGCAAGTCTTGGCAGTTTAGTTAGATGTTCCTAATAGATACATAAATTATATCTAATCAAAAGTTAATTTATAGAATAAACTAATTTTAACACTTTTTTTTTGTAATTGTAGTTTAGAGTAAATATAAATCAACGTTAGTAAGGATTTGAATTAGAGTAAAATAATGACAAGGTGAGAGTAAAGTCATTTAGTAGATAAAATGTTGAGTATAATCAGATGAGATAAAATACAATGAGATGTTAAAATGTGAAATTAACTGACATTTTGAGATAATAACTTGAATATAATTGAAATGTGAAAATATAAGATTGTGAAATGAATTATAAAGTTAAAATTATCAAAATAAGTAGATTGAGTGGAACTTATTTCATAAATTTAAAGTAAAATTGGATTAATAATTAACTATTGTGTTGTTAAATTGTTTTTACACTAATAATAAATTAAAAGTAGTGACTGTACAAGAAGATGAAAAATAGATTTATATTTATAGAATATATAAAGTTATGTAATATCAGAGAATAATGAATAAATGTTTCAGTCAAAAGTAAATCTCTCTTATCTGTTGGTTATGGCCCGTCTCCTTATTTTTGTAGGTTGGACACATTTAGCCAAGTATGTAGACAAACTGAAGTTTGTACTGATCGGTACTGATAATGGGAACAAATGCATTTAAGTGAAAAATGACAACGTGAACAGAGAAATGGAACTCCAAGCGTGAAAAGCCAAAAAATCTCATGGTTATATTCACATGTTCAGGTTGTCATTTTTCAATCAAATTAAATTAAGATTAGTTCTTGTTTACTATTATTCTTTCATCATTTCAAAATGTCTAGGTATAATTTAACACATTAATTTGTGACAAGTGAAATTTGAAACTTTATTTAAGTTTTAATATTTTTTAAAGTACCTACATATTTTAAATATTTTGTATTATTTATGTTTAAAAATGGAAACAAAGGAATAACAGTGTGGCTAAAAAACTTTTACTATACAATTTCCTGACCTTTCCAGGTTTTACAGACAGCATTTAAATTTCCAACTTAAGACTTTTTGCAGTTTTTCTTGGTGAATAGATTTTTTTGTGTTTATTACAATGATAACATAGTTTCGAAAATGATCCTAAAGGCTGCTAAACATTGTTATAAGTTGTTTTACCAGTATCAAGTATTTAAATTCCCTGACTCTTCCTTATATTTGATTACATTCCCTAACATTTACACATTTTCGATGACATCATAAAAATCCCTGACTTTTCCAAGTTTTCCATGTTAGTAGCCACCATGAATAAATATATTTTTATTTTTAAGGCAGATTGTGAGAAAGGGGTTTGGCCTCACATCTTGTACATGAACCTGCTGACAATTTGGAATCACCACTTGCCATCTCCCGCCACTCTAATCATTTGTCATCAGTGTTCACCTTGTCTATGAAAGTACAGCCATGCAGGCCTGTGATCTGACAGCGGCGAACGTCAGGAACCTTGAAGTAGGTGTGAAGGAGGAGGTTAAAGCTGAAAGTCAAGTCCTTACTAGGGTTGTACACCCCAATATTGAAGTGAAGTTCCTTCTCCCTCAGGATCAACCGGTAAGTCAAGCGGAACCTGTCAAACATAGCACGCGAGGATTATGGCAATCACATCACAACCTACATTTAACAGATTGTATGTAACATTTTGGGTGGAAATTGCTTGATAAGAACACAAATGGGAAATGGAGACAATGTAAAGGATTTCCGATAAATATTCTAAAACTTGCAATAAACTAACAAAAACAACCTACCTTAAAATTGGGATGGCTAGGGTTCAACCCTGGCTGCAATTTTTTATTTTTTTTTTATTTTCCTTTAAGCAAATGTTCGTTAAATTATTTCTGTAAGAACTTTGAGATAAAATATATATTAACTAAAAATAAATTATGACCTGGATACTAATAAATCATAATATTTTTTCCTTTGAACTTTACAGTGTGATTTGTGTTCTACTGTCCATGTGGACTATCTGCAACTTATATTAATTAGTAAAATATATCTAACGACATTGGTGAGTTGGGTTTATTGTCAACCGAACATGCCAAAGGCTGAAAAACCACTAGAGGAAAATATGTGCACTTGATTGGGATCGAGCAACAGACTCCTGGGATAGAGTCAACAATTCAAATACCATAATACAACATTACGCTGATGGTAATTTTTATTTAAAAAACAGTCTACATTTGACTTGAAAAAGTAACTACAAAATAAATAAAAAAAATAAAAAAACATTCAAAATATATTAACCACTAGGGATTTTGATAAATTTTTGACTACTACTCACCTTAATTAGGTCTCCAGCCAGGAGCCAAATAATACAATAAATAAAACAAATTCAAGTATTTCAACACATATATTTCAGCAATTTCTGTAAGAATTTTCCTTCAATCATCAGTTTAAATAATCATCAGCGAGAATCTTTAACAACCAACTATGACATGCTTAGTAAATCTCTACTTGAAGTCATCGACCAGAATTCAAACAAAAAGCCAATGGATACCATCAGAGGTGATGAACCAGTGGATAAGACTACCCTATCAAAACACAAAGTAACAGTTCCTAGAAACTAGATAAAGAGATGAAGCAAATTCACTAAATTATTTCTCCATGTTAACTGAACTTACGCATAATTCCACATGGACCTCGTGAACTCGCTGTCCATGATGGAAAAAATCGCCTCTACGTCCCCACTTGGTAGTCTTTCAGGAGCCTTCTCCAGGTTCCAGCGAATAATGCGGGCAAAGCCATGAGATGGGCCAAAACTCCACGGGCCAAACTGGGCTGTTACAGAAAAACATTATTTGTTTAAACATACAGTGTAGTTTGGGTATTGTATTCAATTTTGCATTATTATAGGTTTCGCAATTCCAACGCGCGAATAAAATGTTGTTCACAAATGAAGAGTTAAATAGTAAAAAGAAACAAAAAGCATAATGATACAGAATAATGTCCCCTCAAAAGAAAGAGAAAAATGGTGAGCTGGACAAGGTTTTTTTAAAAGAAATACAATAAACAATATTTAAGTTTGAACAATCAAATTATATTTTAATTTTTATATTCCAAGTTTTGATATCAAACATAAATAGTCGAACATATTGAAATTAATCATTTCAACAACTAATGCTAGAACAATATTTTTAAAAATTAACTTTCAATTATCCATAGTCACTTTTGTTTTAACACGCAATTAAAACACTATTTTGGATTATTACTTTCTAACCTAAAACTAAACATGAAAATAGTTGATTTCTAAAAAAACACTTTGATGATTTTGTACCACGATACTTGTTTTACTTTATGTACACTTTTACATTTACATATGTATTTAAATTGATAAATAATGCCAGATTTCCCTTGTGCAAATTATTATATTATCATAAAAGATGCTGATTTTAATAAGAGATTTGAAACAACTTGGTGAAAAGTGAATGCGAGAAAATGTTAGCTTAAGCATGAAACTTACCTGTTCTAGCTGTATATTAACTTATAGTGCCATGATATAATAATACACTTTATTTTAAGTTTGAAATATTAAAAAGCATCACAGCATAAGAGTTATGGACACACAAACTTACAACTATCAGATTTATATTACAGACAGAAAAAGAAACAATAAAAACCATGAAAACTCTAAAACAGAATTTCCCAAACTTTTAAAGGTTGTGTAAGTACCTCATAGAGCTGGGAAATAAAAAGGAAACAAATGCTTCCTATCTTATAAAATATAAACACTCTCTTGGTAATCCAAAGATGTGAAAGAAAGACTTCTAAAAGCATGTCAACCATATGTTTTTATTCATTTATCAACAAAACAAGTTGTCGTAAAAACGCTTCATGATTAATAAAATTCAGTGGTATGTCACCTTACCCCACAGAAACTTTGAAGTACCCATAGAGGTAAGCTTCCCATAGTTTGTGAAACAATGCTCTAAGATAATAAGATTTGTGTCTATTTTGAGAAAGAAAGTTTTTTTTCCCATAGGAAAATTGTTATTAAATGAAAACGGGATACTACTATTGTTACTAAAATGGTGGGGAAAAATAATATTAGATTGTATTTATATTAATCTGTTTAATTAATGATGTAAATATAAACTACACAGTAATGAATAAATAATCCATAAAACAAAGTATTATTGGTGGCTCTTACTTTCTACATTTCCAGATGATCTTTTTAATTAATGAAATTAATCAAATATAACATTTTACAAAATGCTAAATTTTAGTGACTTTCAATCAATGTTCGTGGTCAAAAGTGGGCTTCCTATAAAAATCAGGGTTTACTAATAATTTCAGCTAAAATATTTAGACCAAAATTGTATAGTAAAATAATTATCATTTTTATGGCAATAGTTCTTAGAAGTTAAAACTGATGAAAAAGTTCCATGAAACGTTCCTTAAAAGTCTGTTATAAAGTGACCTTGCAGTAATCACTTACGGAACACAAAGGGGATGCCGCCTCGAATCGGTTTCTTGCCATCAAATACTGCCTGCTTGCTGGAACGAAACGAGAAAAAAAAGAGGTGCTCATTTGATTCTGAAACTATACTTCTAAACACTTCAACATTGTAACACAAAATATATGACCTTAACTTAAATTTAGCCTAAGCATTTTTTTTTTTTTTTATTTCAGAGGAAAATGTTTCAAGAGAGAGTATGAGAGAGAAGTGTCATGTTGGAAGCGATCATGTTCAGAGCGGCCAAGCTAAAATCGCGTTGTTTGCGACCAGATTTTTTTTAACGTGCATGTTGGAAGCGACCACATTATGTTACGAGTCATTTTCCTTTTACGTATCTAGCCTACTGCTTTAATTAATTTTGTTGAAGATATTTAATCTCTGTCAATAATTATTTGTATTCTTATATACAATAAGTTGCTTACAATGCACAATGTTCATTACACATAAGTACACAATTCTAATCTTCTAATCTAATTTATTCTCGTGGCTTTAATGCATTAAGATATATTTTTAAGTCTTTTCAAAGTCCCGGAATATGTTATCAATTCTTTTATTCAGTTCTATGTAAGTCTTGCGCCGTTTTTTAGCGGCTTCACCTAATTTCTTAGATTTAAGTAGGTTAGGCTATGTTAGATTAGGTTGGTGGTAAAGTTAGGTTAGTTAGGTCACGTTACGTTAGCTATTGTTTTAATTATTTTGTTTACATGTTATTTTGTAAACATACCTAGCTCATTTGCTTGGATGAATTTTAAGAAACATGTTTAATCCCTCTGATCATGATAAAAGTTTTTGTGGTAGTTTTCAACACCGTTCGCTTTGAGCACGATCGCTTCCAATAAGTAACCGAGATAAGATGTCTCAGTGACAGAATACATTATATTCAATCAAGTGAAAAATGACAACCTTTGTAGCCTCATCCAAATGAATGGCACAATAATATATCTGAAACATTTAGCCAGACAAGGCGTCAATCCCCGAGCATTCAACTTAGGGCCATTTTATATAGTGGAGACTCGGACGTGAGCCAATCTTCCATTATACCCGAAATGCTTGCTTTTTGTAATATTGTTTTTACCACCTCGTCTGACAGACGACAGATCGGGTTATACGCAGATGTATTACGCTAGTGTCTTAGGGAGAAGAAAGTTGAATTTAAAGGAAGTGTACCCGCATTTAAGTGGAAGAAGTGTGGCAAACCATTTAAGAACACCCCTTTACCCCTAAATTCACTCGACCGAGATTTAAATCCCGATGCCCCCGTTATCACCAGCCCTATCTATTGCGATAGTGACGCTCTAGACCTGGTTTTCCGACACTTAGCTCAGTCGGTAATGTATCTGCCTAGTCCCGACTTCGATTCCCGGCATGGCCGACAATTTCTCATGGATGAAAATATGGGTTTACCGTTTCATATTGATACATTGACGGCCGGGGGGCTGGATGGTGCGCCTGTTCTAGTATTAAGATAGATTATAAGGCAAATGAACCAACGAGAGACCTAGCCAGCAGGTAGTGGAAAATAAATGACTTGAATAAAAAAAACTGACTCAGTCCACAGGATGTAAACAATAATGAATTTTAAAAAACCCTTCGGTGGTTGAATTGTCTAGAGGCTTAACTTAGATCATTTGAACAAAGAAGTCTGTAACCGCTCGTTAGTCAAAAAGTTACACAAAGTGAGAGACGTCAGCTTTTGATGTAGGGATACATTAGGGACTATTTATAGTAACTTTTTGAGCTGTTATCCAAGTAAAATAAGGTTATGAACGTACTAATATAAGGCCCTTAAGATGGGATGGAAGGGGACGCGAGTAAAGAAAGGCCAGTGTTTTGGCAGTTTTCATGGCAACACTTTTTTTGGCCAAAATAAATAAAATATAGCTTCCGGACAAACAAAGATTTTAATTTTCTTCACATGGTGATATCAACAGTTGCTGAATATCTGTCATCAGCATAGCGGAGTTAGAGGTGAAACGTTTCAAATGGAGTGGTCACCCACCACGTGAGGAGAATAAACTCTTTGTTTGTACTGGAGCAATATTTTATTTATTTGAGGCCAAAAAAAAAAAATTACCATAAAAACTGCAAACACAAATGGCCGTTTCTCACGCCCCCTTCCATTCCACCTTAAAAGCCCACCTTAAAGTGCGAGAGAAGGGAGCACAAGTATTATTATAGTTTTTATATAATATAAATTTTTGGCCCGAATAAATCAAATATTTCTCCAGTAGCAACATAGAATTTAGTTTTATGCACATGTTAATATCAACAGATCTTAAATATCTGTCAAGAGTGTCCTGGAATTTTGTCAAAACTTTTTAAATAAAGAGAAAAGGTTTTGACAAAATTCCAGGAACACTCTTCCCGACAAATAGTCAAGATCTGCTGATATTAACATGTGCAGAAAACTAAATTCTATGTTGCTACTGGAGAAATATTTGATTTCTTTAGGCCAAAATATGTAATGCTATTAAAAATATAAAATTACTCGCGCTCCCTTCTTCCTCACCTTAAGCTAACACCTATCTCACTTAGTTAATATACAGTAGCCCCATGGCTTCTTTGGTGCTGACTAGCAGCTCACAGCTGACTTCTGGCAGTCAAAATTTAGGTGTATACCTAAATTTTGACCGTCAGAAGTGACAGCTGTCAAACACAGGTTTTTGCAGATCATATGGTTCGGCGTAGAGATACCTAATTTGGTCTGGTAGCTTTTCAAAGCCGTCAGCTGTCAGTCAGCACCAAAGAAGCCATGGGGCTACTGTAGATCGAACCAGGTGTCGAATCGTGAGAAGGTTTTCTGTACTAATACCTGTGAAACAGGTTTACCATATTTTTTTTTAAAAAAAAAGTGAGAATATTTCTTTTAAAATGAGAAAAACTATCTTTACTTCTCTGTTGTGAAGTAAAGAGTGTAACAATAATAATAATAATACTTAGCACCACGTCTTACTACCCGTTCGGTTTGTACGCTAAGTGTAAAAAAAAACCACTACACGTTTTCTGGTTCGAGAGTGATCTTGGTTAATCGATCGTTGAGTTGGACCATGAGTGAAAGTGTCGAGGACGTGAGTAAAGAGAAGTGTTTTCGCAGGGTTTTTTTTGACAAAAATAAATAAAATATTGTTTCAGAATAAACATAAAAGTTTAATTTTCTTCAAGTGGTGACAACATTTCTCGCATATCTGTCAAATGTGTCCTGGAATTTAATGACAACTTTTTCTCTTCATTTAAAAAGTTTCTAATTTAATACCACTATGCTCACGGCAGATACTCAAGAATGATAAAGGTTTTGCTATAAAACTTGCAAAAAAACCCACCTTTTATCGCATCCCCTACACTCCTACCTTAAGAGCCTTTGTTCTACCAATTAAACTGAGCGAGGAATTGTCTTCAGTGACTTGGTAAAAATATACTGTTAAATCGACCTCGGTGGTCTAAGGGTATATAGAGTGCTCGCAGGTCCAAACACAGCCAAGGGGGCGGATTTTTCTTGAGCGATAAAAATCCAGAGCACGGCTTTATTCAGAAGGGGAATTAAAGCCATCAGTACTATGTCGATTGTGGCATAATAACTTTACCAGCAAAATTGGAAGACCCTTTCGCTCTCATTCATAAACATTTTCGTATGTTGGATAATCAGTCGGTTTAGAAAGTGCACGTTAAATACCTCAAATAAATAAATACACTGTGAAGATAATACTAACCATACATTTCAAATGGTAGAGGTAGGTAGGTACGTCAGGCGACCGACAGCTATACTTCCAATTCGAAGGAAGTTGTGATACAGATTTTTATCTCTCTAGAAAAATCCGTCGACCCCAGCTGGGTTTGAGCCCACGGACATTGATTGGATCCTGAGGCAAGCACTTTACCCTAATCCTACCGAGGTCGACAATAATAATATATGTCATTGCATTGCTCAAGCAATTAAGGTAGAACTTTTTAATTAAAATATTAGAAAATTATTTTTGGTAATCTTATATTAAATAGTAGTCAATCAATACCAAATTTAATCTATACAAAAGGTTCGCTGTGCTGCATGACACCCTCTATCCGCAAATGTTGGCATTATCTTTTCCAACATGCTGCGGCCACTGGGTATGTATAACTCGCCGACGGGCTGACGCCATGGAGGGTTTTGGTTAGAAGACACTTTTATTTCAGTCATAAACAAAGCATTTAACTACATTATTAGTCCTATTCTATAGGTATTGATGATATTTATCAAAAGGGACATCTGCAGATGTCATGAATTGACGTATGAATAAGTTAAAGTAGAATTAGTAACTTTTCCAGCTGTCAGACTAGGTTCTTTCTATTAAAATTGGACTGTAAGTTTCATGCTCAAGGTCATTCATCCCTCATTAGGCGTGAATCTATGTGGAGCTTCCACTGAGTAAAACTAAATACCAGAGCTATAAAATATTATTTAAGAATGTCTTAGAAACCAAGATGACTTTAATAGACCTCCTATCAATTTCAACACACAAATGAATGGTATGGTTGGAAATTCACATGTAAGTAGAACATATGATATTGTAAAAGGGTCCAAATATATATTTATCGCATCTGTAAAAAGGGGCCACTTAGTAAAACTCGGCGCATAAATACACGAGAGAAATATTATTAACATTTTGAACAATCAGCCTTAATGAAACTCTAGCTCTATTTTTATTATTTTTCCACCACGTTTTAATACTCGTCCGGACTAGACGCATTTTTTTTAGCACCGCGTGTTACTAACTGTTCAGGTTTTACGCATATCTACTAACTATGCTAATGAGTTAGGGACAAAGAAGAGTGAATTTAGAGAAAGTGTACCCGCATTTGCCTGAAGTTAGTAGATATGCGTAAAACCTGAACAGTGAAAAAAATAATTGTGGGGGGAATTCTTAATATACCTAACCGGGATTTGAGCCTCGATTTATCCATCATCGGCAATCTAGTCTAACACAAGAGTGACGCATCAGATCATGCACCCACCGAAGCAGGTAGCATTTTAATTACACGCTGATGGGGTATGGATGAGGAAAGTAGAAATGATAGAAATGCACGAGAACTTGTCTCAAGAGAGAGAGGAAAAAACCATTTAATGAAAAAACACCCAGAGTACACACGAGAGGGATTCAAACCACGATCTCTCAGTCACCGGCTAACCAGGCTAACTCAGCTTGCAATTTAGTCCACGTGGCCACCGACGCGGGATATAACCATATAGAACTACCGGGACAAATAACTTCTAAGGCCCACATAGATTCGCACCTAGGACCCTGAAAGGTGATCCAAACACACACTTTATAAAACCCCAAGATAGAAAGAAGGAGCCGGTATCTTGATTGCACAACCTAAAGTGCGGCCGAGTCAAAGAGTGACGTAATAAATTAGCACTTGTATAAATAGCCTTGAGGAATCTGACGTAGAAAAATTAATTGGAAGGTTCTCCCAGTCATGAGTGGCAATATACCGCGAGACTGACAGCTTATGACGCCCAATGGAGGTTTTGAGACACGTAAGCCAGACATAGCCGGTGGGCAGGAGGGGGGCAAATACACACGCAAGTGTCTCTCTGCCCCTATGTTCCTCATTGCCAATACTAAGGGCCAGTTTCATAGTAACTGTGGCGCTATACTAAACGCAGGACATTTAACTAGACCAGAATGGAATGGACCAGCTCCTTGTATTGTGATCTAACAAATATTGTCAGAGTTAAAATTATTATTATTATTATTATTTAGCACCGCGTCTTACTACCCGTTCGGGTTATACACTTTAAGTACTAATTACACTAATGGATTAGGAATTAGGAAGGTTGAATTAGAGGAAGTGAACCCGCATTTGCGTGGAGGAAGAGTGGAAAATCGTTTAGGAAACCCCCCTCCCCCCAGTTCACCCGACCGAGATTCTAACCTCGATCTCCCCGTCCTCAGCAGTCGAGCTCAACACGACTAGCGTGTCAGCCAACTACGCCACCGAGGCGAGTCAGAGTTAAAAAACAAAATAATCATGTGGCCTGCTTTAGTGAACGAGTGAAGTAAGTTCTCCGATTTAACTCCACCGATCTGCATTTGTCTGTCTGCGGTGGACATGTCTCACGATAACTTTTGAACGCATTAGCCGATTTAATTCAAACTTGGAGTAATCGTTCTTTGTACCTTTATGCAGATAAATTTTATTGTGAAAGAAAATCTAAAAAAGGGTTTGGGAGACATAAGCTCTTTATATATATATATCGCTTACAGAATTAATTATTACATTTATTTACCTTATAAGATTGAAAATTGTTATATAGGTGTAAACTGCTGTACTAACATTTTTTTTTTAATAAGTTTTTAAATTATTATTTTTAAGGGCGGAACTGAGGAAAATAATTGGGGGCCCTGTAAACAAAGTTTAATCAGGGCCCGACGTCTGCCAAGGGCAGCCCTAATTTTGACAACCGAAACGGATGATTGGCTCTTTAATTTTTCGATTGTGAACCAAATCAACGTTAACGCAATGTAACGTTCACTTTATTTTCACGTGACGAAAATACGATCAAAGAAACAAATGAATATGGACTGTATGAAATCAAATTGCTAAATAAAATGAAACAAGCATTTAGGGCTGATTAGACAACAGTATAACTTGCAATATAAGCTTTACTGGATTTACAAAATAAAGTATAACAAGAGACTACCACGTTTTAAAGTTCGCGAGATTCGGACAGACTATACCGAATAAGTCATCTGCACACCATAAACAAATAAATGAAGCAATAAATATCCCTGTTGACGTGGGTCGCAAAATGATTGGATGTCTAGAACACGTGATACCCTTCACTTAACGTTCATGAAACGTAAACGTTTAAGTGAACTGCATCATAGTGGTTTCCGTTTAAAAACACAAGAACCATTACGTTACTTGAACGTTAGGTTGCTCGTGATCCTGGCATAAGGTTATTTTATTCTCGATGTCCCCCCCAAACAGAGTGAAACAGCACAAGAACGACGTGAAAGAAGTTGAAGACCGGGAGGGGGCCTCTTCTGTCCCGGTCAGTAAAACGTCACGTCGAGCGTATCCTGCCGCGCTTTCGACACGGAAAACACAAGTTAAAAAAAGAAAAAGAGATGGATCTGACGAAGCTTCATGTCGACGGCGGCATAAAGGACGTAAAAAGAGAGGGAGAGAGAAACAAGAGGGGACAAAAAGTGGCAGCCCGCGCGCGTCCTTCCCCCCAAACCCCCCTTTCTAACCCATCTCTCGTCTCCTCTCTCTGCCCTGGAATCTCCCCGCACCAAAGCTTTTTTGTGTTTGGCCGGGAGCAGTAGCTGCGAAGCACAACCAGTAGCAGAGGCAGTCTCAGCCCCTCGGTAACATTCCGTGCCATGTGGCTCGCCCGAACCCAACACTCGAGACTCGACTGGAGATCATTGCCATAAGTTGTATCGCCGGCCGCATGGGTTCGAAACGGGGCCGGACAGAGGGAGAAGTGTGTTTTAGGGGTACTACCCCCGACTCCTCCTCACGAGAGTTTTTTTTCATATTCTTTTGATTTATTTAAAGTATTTAACATGCACTTTTTGAACCGACTGATTATAGCAGCACACGACTCATGAAACCAACTTAAATCCAGAACAAACACCCAGCCCCTGACCGTTAATTTATCACTGTGAAGGGGGATGGGGGGAGACGGACCCACATTTCCCCAATGATACATTTTGAAGCCATACCGAGAATCAAACCTGGGACCCTATAGCTCAGTGGACATACACACCACCGACTGAGCCAAGATGTTGAACAGAAATTATAATTAATACAACGCACATACCAATTTTAATAGGAAGGCCCTTTTAGAAAATTAAAACTTTTTGGCAGTATTAATTGAAAACATTTTACATTATTATTGCTATTATTTTCTAGATATTGATAATATTATCAAAAGTGACCAACGCATATCTCGCGACTACGTATGAATACGTGAAAGTAGTTCTAGTAAACTTTCTGCCAGAAAGCTTATTCTCTGAAAATTAAAACTGTATTTAATACCTTTTAGCCTATCGAGGCATCATAAAATTCATAGCACCTTTTTGATTAACTCTTTTAGAATACCTCAAAGTGATTTACTGTTAAAAATAAATCACTTGCATCTTTTATTGGGGGACTTCCACCGAAGCCTACCACAGGTTAAACCCCCGCTCCACCCCCCTTTATTACACAAACAAATATATTTGGATGGCGCTTTAAGTAAATGTTTGAAAGATTCCATTCTGTTATCAGAGGTTAAATTAGTTTGTAAGTCATGTGTTTTAAATATAGATACAAACTTAGACTGGAGTCATGTGATTATAAAATAGTTAAAGCCCTTTTTGATCCTTTGTGGGTATGCTAGCCCCAGAGGAAAAAAGTCGTTTTAACAGACTTTGAAATTTATTTCTCAATAAGAACAATCAACAAACCACTGTTATAATAAGTATTTGTCTCGCACCTTAGTTCAGTCGGTAGCGTGTTGGTCTAGCGAAATAAAGGTCCTGGTTTCAATTCTTGGTATGGCCGAAAAATATATCATTGGTGTAATGTGGGTTTCCTTGCACACTGATGATTTAACGGCCAGCCGGCCGGCGCTGGATGTTGTGTCCGTTCTAGATTTAAGTTAGTTAAGTCATGCGTTGATATAATCAGTTGGTATAGAAAGTGAGTGTTAAAATACTTCAAATAAACTGTAATTGAAGTATTTATGAAGTTATTTAAATATATATTCCTACAATTAAGTGTTTGAAGTGATAAAAAAATATTTGCCTATAGAAAATCTTTGAATGGTTTAAATTTTTTCTATTTAAAATTATGAACACACTAAAATTAAACTATTATTGTGACCCGCTTCGGTGGCCGCATAGAATAAGGCACTTATCTCGCAGTAGACTAGACTGCCGATGACGGGGAGATCGAGGTTCGAATCTCAGTCGGGTGTAATGAGGGTGGTTTTCACAAAATTGTTTTCCACTCAACCTCCACACTGATGCGGGTAAGAGTAAACCTTCCTAATAAATATAACCTTACTCATCCCTAAAACCATTAGCGCAACTAGTACATAAGCGTATGGCCTGAACGGGTAGTAAGACACACTGCAAAAAAAGAAAATACAGAATATATTGAAACAAATGTGTTTAAACTATAAGCTGTGGCCCGCAACACTCCCCAAGTTTGTGAATCCGGTTCTTCGACTGATTTGAATTTGAGATAACCAATCTAAGACGCTATTATATTATCCGACAGAACAAAAAAACATGTGTTTATTTTTATTCTGATTGGGCCCTATTGTTACTGGGACTACAACCGAAACGGTTTAATGAATTCATTTCAAATTTGATATTGAGATGTTATTTGGTTAAACTTTGACCAGCCTCTTTGTCCGGTGGTCTGCGCCCCTGACTTATAATCTAGAGGTTCCGAATTCCATTCCCAGCGCCTTGGGTGTTTTCCCCCGAAAAGGGAATGGTACCTATGGCCACCATGGCCTGGTTACTAGGCTTAGATGAGATTTAATATTTCCACTGGGTCCACACATCCATAATTGTGTGCATGACGTGTATACAACCTCCAAGGTACACCCTGGGTAGCGTTTTGTTCCCAAAGAGCGGCTAAAAGTCTACACATGGCGACCGAAAGAGAGACTACATATCTCACTGTCAAATGTACCATTAAAAAAACTAAAACCAAGAAAAGTTTTCACCGCTGTATATTTGCCATGGATTAATTGCAGCTCGCGTTGTAGAGAGACGGGCAAGGGTGATGGTGTTTTTTTTATTGTATTTATTTACCTAAAACGCTATTTCTTTTCATACACATGCCCAAATCATGACTTTCCCCTAAGAGTGAAGTCGTGAACCGAACCACAGATCTGCGAGGTAACCATCGACAATGTGAAGCGCGTGTGACACGAGTTTTAAAGGCATTTGTCGCGGTCAGGTGAAGCATGGGTATTTGCTTCGAGTCTCGGCTCACACAACCGCAAATCCTTCAAGGGGGTGGGGGCGGGGGGAAGGTATACGTGCCTGTTCTTTGATGCGTGAGCTAGAATGACCATGGGAAGGAGTGGAGGTGGGGGAAGGAGAGAGGGTTGTGGCTTTTGTTATGTTTGAGAGAGTGACTGAGAAAAGAGGGTGGATGTAAAAAAGAAGTGCAATAAATTCGTGTGGCATTCTTAAGGGGATAGGAGGTTTTGCTCATTACTAGAATAAGAAAAAAGAAAAGTAGCAGTCACAAAAAAAACTTGTTGGCCAGCTATCAGTCTACCGCCGCGAGAGGGCATTTCCACCCGAGTCTACCTTGATCAGTGGACCGGAAAAACAAATAAGAAAATGGAGCCGTGATGAGAGGAGAGGTACTAGAATGATTGATCGCTTCGGTTGATGACACATGAGCAGTATGATAAAAAAATAAATTACAGGAATAGTTTAAAACTAATCCTTTGTGGAGTATTTCAATTAAAACGTCTGTTACTAAAACGGGAGATAAGGATGCAAACTGCCCCGTTTAAGGTGGGAATGTAGGGGACACGAGAAAATATCAGTGTTTTTGCTTCAATACATAGAGTTTAATTTTCTTCACATGGTGATTGATATTTAACAGTTCTTGAATATCTGTCATGAGCATAGCAACAGTAGATAAAAAAAACTTGTTAAATGAAGCTAAAATTTGCCATTAAATTCCAGGACACTCTTAACACTATTTCCACATTAGTGACTTTCAACCGATGTTCAAGTATACTCTCCATTCACGGTAGGAATTACTCTCTGTAAGGTCTTTTTTCCAGCCAATATCCTAGTATATAATATACTTTTGGTAGGGAAAAGAATCTTTCAGAAAACAATTCTTACGGTGAACGGACTTTAAAAATCTTCTGCTAGCTGTCAGTAACCACAACTCCAATGGTAGATAAACCTCACACCACTTCGAGAATATGACCCTACTTCTGTTGGAAGAATCGTTCAATTTGAACTATGCGTCCGCGAACTGCATATGTTTAGCTGACATTGTTACCTTTGAATGCGATGGAGTTGGAGACATGATGCTTGTCAGGAAACCGAGTCGGGACCGCTAATTTACTCCCGAGACATCCGGAGACTGGAGAGGATCACGGGCAATTATGATAGTTGATGGTTTTTTATGACGCTGTAAGACGAAGTGGCTGCCTTGAGAGCAATTAAGTATCTACCGTGTGTTTGATTGGATACGTAACTTGTAAGTGTTCGATACGAGACATCCTTCACACTAAGGGAAAATTAACTAATTAAAGCTTAAAGGTTTTTAAACCGAGGAATGAGAGAGAGGGTGATGGAAGGAAGAGAAGGGGAGAATATAATTATAAGAAAGTGAAGGTGAATTAGATAGAAAAAAGAGGAAGTAAGAAAGATAGATAAGCGATTTAGGATGGATAGAAATGAGAAAGCGAAGAGTTAAGGAGAAACAGACGAAAGGGTTAGAAGAAAGAGGCGAGTTCAAAATTGACTCAACGTAGGCATATATGGCATTTTAGAAAAACGTATGTCAAGATACGGTTCTTCCTACCATATACCCACTTTTTTTTACAAAGGTATGCATCCCTGATAGACGAGTTGTTGAACACCACTTGAACAAACACAACTGGCATGAGAAAGTTAGGCTGGGACATACAAAGAAAACAAAGTATGGTAGACAAAGTTAAGAGTCAAGACGTACTAAACCTACTTGGAAAAAAACTGTTAGTGTGTGCGAGCCTTTTCCCCATTATTTTAGATTTTTAAAAATCTACTGTTAGTACAAATAAAGTGTCAATTTGATTGCTTTATATCGCTTAACTCAAATGCAGACTTTTAAGATCAATTGAATATATACTTTGTTTTTAATATATATAAATAAATAAAACATAGCGTTTTCTATCTGTAAAAAAAAGAAAAATACTTCACACCTCTTATAGAAAACCAATCTACATTAACTTACTTTTATATAATTGAACAAATTAGATGTTTGTCTATTTCAAGCCAAATTCAAATCAACCTTCCTATAAAATAGAGTTGTCCAATTCTAATCAATAATATAATAGGTCAAATAAGTGAAGCACATGTTTTACTTTTCTCCCGTTACCTAACCCTCCTCCCCCCGTGCAAAATTAGTTTTTAAGATAGTTTAGACGACCTTGGCGATGATATGATGATAAGGAAAGATTTTAAAAACATATTTAAATTGTAAATGTAGGTCTACTTGTACCATGTTTGGTAAATACTCTGCAGTTAATTAAAACATTTTAATGAATCTATTTTTATACTTTTAAGTTTTTTGTTCGCTATCAGGTAAGATTTTTCCTATAGAAATTAGATTGTGTTCAGGTATTCCACCACCACGAGACTTAGAACACAATACTTCGCGTATAAATACATTACAATTTTAGCTTTTAATATTATCACAGTCCAAATAGCTTTAGAATCAACATACATACACTCGTGAGATGGAATGGCAAAATTACGAGCCAATTTACACAGGAAGAACATCTATATGATAGTAAGAAACGTTACTAGATATTTTTTCAAGTATTACTACAAATCATGCTATTTAAAGCTGATCATTTTTAGTAAAAAATACGCCCAGGTGCTAGGGAAGAAAATGGTTGAACATAGAGGAAGTGTACCCACATTAGCGTTAAGGTAGAGTGAAAAACCCCTTGAGAAGAAAAAATCTAAGCAGAACCGACCAGGTTTCGAAACCTGTCATCGGCAGTCTAGTCTAGTCCATTGCGAGAATGACGCCTTAGACAATTCGACCACCAAGGTGGGCGATAGTATTTATAAATACCTTAAAGGGTTCTACATGGGAGAGTACCGAGAAGCGATGCAGATATTTTGAAGTCCCGGATTATTATTTTATGAAAATGTAGACAAACGTTCTGAAGAGTTAAAAAGTTTAGATTTAAAGTTCAAATAATTTTTTAAAAAAAGTGTGATAACTTACATATAATCCTGTTAAACAGTCCCAGATTATCTTAAAATGTTCTGTTGTGACCCAATCAAAACATTACTTTATTTGATAGAGGAAAGCTAGCTCCCCATTTCTAGCTTTGTTTTAATCCCAGGTATACAGAACAAAGTTTCTAGCAAAAATAATAATTTAAAACTTAAAATTTAAATTGTTTAACTGGTCAGAAATAGGCTGATCAATCTTTACTACATATGGATGAAAACAATACTAGAAAATATCAAACAACTTCTTAAATAATGCAGGCTTTTTATTAACGTCTTCAACGGCTTGCTACCTGCGGTTGGGTGTACGCACACACGCAAGTTGGGGTGCTAGTGAGCGCCAGTTTAGTGCATTAATTTTGCAGTTTTTATAGAATTAACATTTTTTGGCCAAAATAGATCAAATATTTCTTCTATAGTACATAGTTTAGTTTTATGCACATTCTAATCTCAACAGTTGTTGAATATCTGTCATGAGCATAGTGGCATTTGGTGACAAACTTTTTAAATGCAGAGTAAAAGTTGACATTAAATTCCAGAACACCCTTGACAGATATTCAACAACTGTTGGGATTAGCATGTGAAGAAAACTAAAATCTATGTTTCTATAAAATAAATCATTATTTATTTTGGATAAAAAATGTTTATGCTATAAAAACTTTGACAATACTGTCCTAAATTCACGCTCACTAGCACCCCACCTTAATGGGGAAAATAAGAGGCCTACAAAATACCAGAAATGTGTGCAGTGCATTCGTATTTGAATAAATTACTCGACATTTTCCGCGGTGACGATAGGGGACAAAGTTTCTTGTTAATGATTACAGTATATCCCTATTATGACAAAATGAAGATTTGTGAACAGTGAACAGTGAACAGCCTTTTCAGTGCAGTTTTTATCCAAGTATTATCTAACATGTCAACAATGTTCAGTATTAATAACTTCTAATAACTCTATTATTATTATTGTAGGAATTCTTACAATTTCACACACTAACCCCCCGCCCCCCTCCTCCCCACCTTTATCTCCATTAATGTTTAATCAGAAATGATCCACGTGCAATAGTGTTCGTGTAAATCTACTATTTCTAGCCGACTGTATCACAAAGTTGATTGGCACGCTCTTAAATATCACTTCTAAAATTTTTAAATTGTTATCACTTGATGCCGATTTTTTCTTTTTTAAAAGCCTTTTCTATTAAAATTGGATTGTAGCAACATTACATTAGGTTCGACTGAACAGTGGACACCTAAGATAATATTCCCAGAACTGCTCCTCCTGGATCGTGGTTATAATCTACTCTCGTTATGCACCCATCAAACAGGCCGTGATAAACAACTGAATCAGTGATGCAGACACGGCACAGGCAGTAAAAGTCGACAACCTTCATTCAATTTACAGTCGTCTGTTTGAAGCTTCTGCGGTTTAAAATTGGCAGGAAATGTTTGTACAGTCCATATTTCTCAGAAAGGGCCTCATAGGCAATACAAACTTTTTTTTCAGTCCAAATTGATAATATTTACTATTTTATTATAATTATTTTATAAATATTAATAACGCAGATAGCTTTGGATGCGGTATTAATACATGAAAATAATGATCGGGTTCTTAAGGGCGTAGGTGGACTAGGCACTGCGTTTTAACCCAGGCTACCACCAACATATGCCCCTCGAGGTGGATTGGGCACTGCTAGCTTGTAATACAATTTATATCCCAAGATAAATTGGGCAATGCTGTCATAACCTAAAGCCTAGGTAGGTCACATACATTAGAGGCTGGCTGGCAGTAGCAACAGCGGCCGGTCAATTGTTCACATTTCAATGCTACAAAAATATGCTGCTAGCGATTATCTCGTCAGTTTGGTGCTCAATTGTGGATGGGGGGGTGGGGGCTAGGTCGTCCGTTGGTCCACGGAGTGGCGGTTGTTGAGGGTAGTAGTGAGGGAACTTTGTATAAGAATGGAAAAAGTATTTTAGGGAAGTTTATTTTTTGACATCATTTTTCAAGTGTTTTATTAAAAATATGAATAATTTATTTTTTTATTCCTTTTGTCCTAAAAATGAGGCATTAGGTTTAAGACATAAAAATAAATTTATTTTTATAATAGTTGAAACGGGTAAGCTTCATTAGCTGTAGAATTTGCTACTAACAGTTTCAACAAACGATTGCTTAAATTGTCAAGTTTGGCTAGGTATGTTGTATTCGTATGTGAAGAGTGCAGGGGTTCCGCTCTAGCATTTTATGTGAAAGGGGATGGTGAATTCGAGCGAGATCAGCACCCCGAAAATCATGGATATCCAAAATCTTAAGCTAATCCGACCAAGCATACAAAAAAATTAGCTAGATTAACCTCTATTTATTGCAAGGACTACAACAATATAGCCTAATGTCTCTCCAAACAACGTGATGAGGTACCGGACGGTGGTGTGCTACTCGAGGGTTCAGACTTGTTCGTGGAACGCTGCAAGCGGCGGCGAGTGAGTCACGTGACCGGCCGGTGACTGGCAAAAGTTGAACATGTCCAACCTCACCAGCCACTGGCAAACACTTGCAGGCTGGCGGAAACAATACCAGCCTAGTGTGACCGTGGCTTAACCTAACCTTGCTCAGACCCATCACTAGGAATTAATTTTTACTTTGGAGATACTATACTTGCTCAAACCTATCACTAGGAATTAATTTTTACTTTGGAGATACTATAAGAAGTAGTTCGTTAACGTTCAGTTTGCTGGCTAGGGTTCGACCAGACTGACAAGCGCGCACGTTCGAGCCGGAACAGTCTAGTTTACAGGCGCTAGCCAATATTATTGTATGTTGGTTCTTCGAGTGCTAGGAAAACTTCTCATTTTGACACTTTTATTACTATCGATAGGCTTAGCACACGTTCTACTAACGACCTAATTTCATTGGTAAGATCATTTTGACATTTTTTATTACTATATATATTATTTATGATCTTACCAATTAAGCTACTAACGACCTAATTTCATTGGTAAGATCATTTTGACATTTTTTATTACTATATATATGGTTTATGATCTTACCAATTAAATTAGGTCGTTAGTAGCAAGTGTGCTAAGCCTATCGATAGTAATAAAAATGTAAAAATGAGAAATTATATATACATGTAAAACTGATATGTTAAAATACTTCATTATTATAATCAGAGTAAACCTTTACAAATAAGAATCACCATCAGCGTGGAGAGAGGATGAGAAAACCACAAAAATAAATCACTCGTCAAAAAACACCCTCAGTTCACTGATCCAAGATTCTAACCTTTGCCTCCTTGTCAACAGCTACCAAGAGCTATTTGCTGATCACGCGCTCGTTCGCCAGTTTAGGCCACCCAGTCGCTCAAGCACTCGTCAGTCTGGCCGAACCATTATACTGAGCTTAAGTCTGCTGGCGATCTATTTATATCTACTATGAAGTGCGCAATTCAACAATCCCTTCTAGTTATGTCAACGGTGCCCGATCCACCTGTTATTCCTTCTAATCTAGTGCCCAATCCACCTGTTATTCCTTCTAGTCGAATCAACGATGTCCAATATCCCTGTTATTTCTCGTAGTCGATTAGACAGTGTCCAATCTCCCTGTTATTCCTATTAGACGGTGTCCAATCTCCATGTTATTACATATACCCGCATTTGCGTGTGAAAACCATTTAGGAAAAAACACCAACAGTACACCCGAACGGGATTCGAGCCCCGATTTCCCGGTCATCGGCAGTTTAGTATATCGTGAGAGAGACGGCTATGGCCATGCGATCACGGAAGCGGGTTGGTGAAAACTAAAAAAATAACTACATATATAAACGAGTTGTGGGGAACACCCCTTGTCTCGGCCGATATTCAATCCACTACATCCACGTCATTTATCGCGAGCCCGGGCGTCTTTGATCACGCGACCATCATAGCGCGTAGCAGGATACTTATGTCCACTTTATAAATATAGGAGATTATACAAGCATACGTCTCGCAAACTAGCTTACATTATAGATAGGAAATCTAAACGCACACAAATATATCGTCATGCTCCGGCCGTGGTCTAACCAAGGTTCTCTGGATCTGTAAACGACCCCTCTTAACGACTAGCCCAGAACCTTTATTCCAAGAGCATAAAAACAGTTCGCCTCCACGTTGATGAATAATTGATTAGTGAGAGAGAGAGAGCAGGCATGCGTTTGATCTCCCTGTTCTTGTGACGGCGGTCCACACGCAGCCCTTGTTTGAAGCAACGAGAGACCAACCAAACATTACGTACAACCCTCACATCGTCCTGTTTCTCGACCTGTGGGGCGCGAACCGTCCGCCCGGTGGTGACATACTTCAGACAAATAATGGCGAGAAACACCGAAAGAAGTAGAAGAAAGGGTAAAGAAAGACTTTATACCTTGAAGGAATATCTGAAAGGTATTTTTTCCTACAAAAATCCTACCATATAGTAAAATTCTGGTAGGAGAAACGGCCTTCCAGACGACGAGGTTGATGTCTTAGCCTGCGTGCCCCCAATGTAGATATATAGGGAAAGAACGAGAAATACAGGAGAGAGAGAGAGAGAGTAGTAGTACAAGAGACAATCGCGCGCCTTTCCGCGAAGCAAGGGTTCCCTGGTTCGAATGCCAGCACCGTCAAAAATATATCATCGATTAATGGTGAAATCGAGGCTTTTAACTTCCACAGAGCTAAAATGAGGGACGGTGGGCTGTATGTTGTCTGATATAGAGTTACGATACCAGCATTTAAAAAGTCGTGTGCTTCTATTTGGTTCAAAAAGTTCACGTTAGTTTTAATTTTTTAACTTAAGCTGCTTCAGGGAACACGGAACCGTCAAATTTGTGTAGCCGTGGCAATGGGTGATCATTAGCAGGGCGAGCTAAGGAATGGGGGTGAGGAGGGGAGTGGGCAGGGTTAAAAAATAGACGGAGGGAGTTTGGTAAAAAAAAAGGGGGGGAGGGGATGAGGGATGGAGGAGACGTCTGGAGCACGGCACTTTGCCAAGACTTAGGGGGTGTGGATACAGATGAAGGACGAAGGAAGAGACACAGAGGCGGGGATGGGTGGGAGGGTATAGAGTGGAAATACACAGGAGGTAGAGTGGGAATCATCAAGAAACTGTCACTCCCCTTTGCACGCGACAAGAAATAAAAATTTGTGTTTAAAATCGTATCTTGAGGGCAGCATACATTAAAAGACACAAACCAGAACTTTAATCAATGAGAGAGTTCGATATATATATCCAGGTGACATTTGACAATTTAAAGGATGTAATATTTAGATGTGGCTAAAATCTTAATTAACAAATATAATAGATTAGCTATTTAATCGATCATGATATACACATTCTTAAAGTTGTCATTATTAGCAGCATAATGCCCTCCCAAGACGAAGGCGAATGCCTTATCTGATAAGCTTATGCTCTTGGTATTGTTCACTCATATGTAGCTGACGATTTTTGCACGTCCATCACAGAATCTGCCTTGAAATATAAGAGTAATGACCCTCGGTACGGGACGACTCCCAGATATCTCAGTGGTTAGTGCATTTGCATACTAAGTCTAAGATCTTGGGTTAGATTCTTGTGTCCAGGTGACTTTTTTTTTCAATCTAAAGGATATAATCTGGCTATAACCGTAACCAACAAATATAATGGCTTGGCTATTTAATTGATAACACTAATTGGTTTTAATTTTACACTCTGAGCAAATTTAAATAACTTACTTATTTAGAAATTGCATGATATCCTCCCCTCCCCCTTCACCTCACTAGCCGGCTATGTCCACATGCAGGACAAACTTAAATTATTCAAATGTAAAATACAAATTTACTAAAATGCACCTTAAAACAACATTAAACCTACATTTTTTGTTAATGCCACATATTTAGGGCCTAAGAAAAATTCTTGTTCTGCAACAAAGAAAGGAAATATAGTTGGTCATGGATGAAATAGCTGATTTTTAAAACTGTGTGAAAATGCTAATGGTCAGGTGAGAATTTTGTAAAATCCATTAGCGGTATCTTCAATCAAAGTTACAGTATAGTGCGGTATTTTTGGAAATTCAAATTTGTAAATATTATAAAATGAAAATAAGAGTAAGCCAAAATTATCTAGTAATAATAATAATAATAATAATAATAAGAAGAAAAAACAACAGGAACATAACCTGTCTATGCTCAAATTAAAAAATTCTTAAAAGTTGATCTCATTGCATTTAAACAAATATTGGTCACTTACTAGGAAATATTCATTAGGCTATTTATAGTCATCAGTTCATCACACTTAGCATAACTTTGTTAAATGTCTTCTCTTAACCCATGATCCCTACTACTTATCCTAGTTATATCGGAATAGGGAAGGTAAAATAATTCAAACCTCGATCTCCCAGTCACTTTTTAAACAGAAAGACTGACACATTAGTACAGATGGCCACATGTGTGAGTCACATCTTAGCACATATTTATATTCAACCAACACACACTACGCTCTCAGCACCAGCAAACAATATGAAATATGTTGAGTAGAGTATAAAATTATGTGGGATAGCATGGGTATATTTAGAATCCTTGGCACATTAAAAAAGTTATTCAAAGTATTTAACATGCACTTTTTGAACTGATTCATTATTTCAGCACACTTAAATCTAGAACAGATACAACATCCAGCTTTGAGCCGTTAGTTCGTCACTGTGAAGGGTTAAACCCACATTTCCTCAATGTTAAATTTTTGAGTCACACCAGGAATCAAACTCTGGACCCTTAGCTCCAAAAATATGTTGTCATAAGCAATTAGAAGGGTAAAAATGATTATTAAAAAAATTGCATACGACCCAAACATGTAGTAAGAAATAATAATAATAGAAAAAAGTATTTATAGCTACGTCTTACTAGCTTACTAACAGTTTGGGCAATATGCATGTGTAATAACTATGCTAATGTGTTAGGGATGAGGAAAGTTGAATTTTGAGGAAGTGTTCTCACATTAGCGTGGAGGGAGAGTGGAACACCATCTAGGAAAAAACACCCCGAGCATACACCCAAGCGGGATTTAAACCCTGATCTCCCAGTCATTGGAAGTCTAGTCTACTTACAAGAGTGACACCTTAGACCAGGTAAGAGTAAAATTAACTGTTAGAAATGATTATTAATTGACAATATACTGTAGAAGAGTATTGATAGTGCAGAGTTGAACGCAATCAGGCTATTGAACTAAAAAAAAAAAGAACTTACATGCTTTTAAGTGAAAACAATCCTTAAATATATTTTTAAAGAGCAAGATACAAACATGATATAATAGGCCTACAGTTATAGAGATACAAATGTGCTACAACCAGTGGGGATGGAGCTTTATTTGTGTAGGGGAGGATAGGAAAGGGGGTCTGGGGACTCGACCACAGGAAATGTTTGAAAATTGTGTTCCCCTAGAGATTATTCTGCAAGATTCATGTCTAGAACAATTTTGATAATTAGACTCCACTTTAATATTTTGGGAGTGAACCTGGGCCAGAAAATGTTCAGAATTTGAGTACCGCTAGAAGCTATTTAGAATGATCTTTGAATGGATTTTTTTAAGTAAATAAGATGTCTCTAGAAGCTATTTGAAGTGGTGGGCCTAGATATTATGAACATTTTTGAAATTTGTAAGTTATGTCCTTAGAAACTATTTAGAGTGGTCCTCAGCTTTAAATTCCCAACAGGTAACAAAATTAAAGCATTTTTCCCAGGTTTTCTACCTGATACACTAAATGCAAGCATAAATCTCAGATTTCTTAATCAGTAGCCACCATGAATAAACATCTCCTTAGTCATATATTGTAATACGTTACTTATTCTAAACTGTTTTCATCAAGTAGCGTCATGTAATGCAGGGAGTTACACGCTTATAGAAATATTTCAAAATGTTTGTAAGGGGATTAATGTAAATTGAAGTTATTAAAAAAACAATATTGTCTTGCTTATCAGTAGGCATTTTAATAAAGGAAGTTGGGTTGGAAGGGAAAAAGAGTTAAGATCGGTAATTTTTCAATTTTTATAACCTACTTTTTTTTAACAAAATGAATGAAATATTTCTTCAGTAGATAGCTTACATTTAGTTTTTATTTTCTACACATAGAGTAGTCTCGACAGTTTTTTAATATCCGTCATGGTAATTGTGGAATTTGACAAAAGAAACTTTTTAAATGAGAGGAAAAAAGTCTTGGTCAAACTCTGCAATACCCATGACAAAGAACTGTTGAGATTACTAAGTGTAGAGAATTAAAATAAATGCATTCATGCCTACTGAAGAAATATTTTATTTATTCATACCAAAAATGTGTTTTGGCTATAAAACTTGCAAAAATACAAACGACTCCTATTACCTTCCAACTTGCCTTAGGAGCCTGCCTTGGTAAGTGAGAAATTGCCGTGCAGACATACAGTTCTAATGCAATATTTAATTCTATGATACATTATTTCAAAATGGGGTTCACTTCCAAATAAAAATGAGAGAGTCCAACAGGGCTATTTTCCCTTAACAACCCCATAGTTTGAGTTTTAATAATAGACAAAAATGTGTGAAAATGTAAAAATAGCACATTTTCAATTACTTTTCAAGCATTTTGCAGAGATATGAGACTAAACTTGATGAAAAAGGGCTTTCAATACGTTCCTCTAACAAAGAGGTATTGGGTTTAAGTTTAATTGGTGTACAATGTTCTAAAAGTTTTATTATATACCCTTTCTCAAATAAAGCCCGCCTATGTTTTCCCTAAAATTGACCTTCCTTGTCCTCTATTATTATAAGCTATTCCAAACTTTCTAACTTTACACACTGTAACAAAATGTTTTTCTTGAAATATATTGTCCTAACCATGTGCACATCACTTGTATTCACTAAAATATCATCATGTTCCATTTCTATTTTCAAAAAATTTCATAATTTATCCTAACACTATAACAATTTTCGACAATATAGGTGTAATTTTTTATTTATTGATACATGGAAATTTAGAAAGGCAGGTTCTGTTATATCAGGATAACATATAAAAATAAACATTATTTAGTGCGCATGGTTAAAAACCCACAAAACCAAACCAATATATCATGTTGTAAGTTCACAGTGGTGTTATGTTTAGAGACATGCAAAATTTGCATTTGTGATCAAACAAATTTTTACATGAATTCTACTGTTTTCACACAAATAAGACAAATTTAAGCTTTTTTTCTAAATAAACACAATTTCTTTGTAATTTGGCAAATACCACATTAGGCCTATGCAATATAATTTTCAGCACGGTGATAGCACTCACTGTACCAGGGCTGCCGTTTATACAAATAGTATCAGTTTTTACTTATTTTATAGGTATAAAATGGATCACAGGAAAAATTAGTGTTTTAGAATATTTAAGTTTTTTTTATCTGAGGTTAGCATTAAAAATCACTATTTCTATTTTTACATATTATGATACTGATCAATTATTTTTATATTTCTATTCGTAAGAATCAAAGGTAATGATATTGATAGGAGTTTGATATTACTAAATGTGAAATATTTTGTGTGTATTTATATTTGATTTCGAATATGTTAATAAATAGTTAAATACACAATATGAACAAATAATTTAGACAATTTTATCCTAGTTTTTTTAACGAATACTAATTCAACTCATATCTATGTAAATAATAACATCACTTTCAGCTTATATCATAGCTTTTTGAGAAAAAATAGCACCACTTTTCCTCTAAAAATAACATCGCCTTTTGCATGTTTCTAATTATGTTTGATAGTTTACTAGGTGTAATTTCTCTCATAGATGTACAAAATGAGTTTAGACAGTTTAGTAAGACAAACAATGTTTTGAAGAATGCTTGGAATTTTACAATTTAGATCAGTTTATGCAGATGGATGTTTTCAATTTCTCAAATCGACTGCGCTACATGGCCGAGCAGTGTTATGTGACTTTGGCGAGTGAATCATAAATTTCTAATGCAATAAAGACTAGAAACAAATTTGGAATTGTTATATTTAATGAACACTTACTGTGTAATGTGTTTAGAAATAAAAACATTCTTTTTTAAGTTAATAAACAAAGACTTCCTTACATTAATTTAAATAATCAGGTAGCTATGTATTTTAATTTTCATTAAGTTATTACATTGTTTTAGATTACTATTCATGAAATCTGTAACAACTTGTTCAATACATTTTTGTTTTAAGATTTATAACATTTTTACTAACAAGATGTTAATCTAGTAAATCCCCTAGGTCAGTTTAAAATTATTTTAAATTTTGTTCAGTCAGAAAATGATATATTACATATTATTTGTAATGATATTTTTAAATTATGGTACTAACAAAATGTTGAATCATTTATAAAAATACATTAAAAATAATTATTTGGTACATGTATAGAAATCACCTATTTTAAATTGAATAACAATTATATAGGACATATAAAACAAAACACACAAATTACAAAAATAGACTAATTATTTTAATTTATCTAAATGTACTTGTGTAAATCAAAAGAAATTCCCATTTGATTTATTGTGCCTTTTCTCTCAAACATTTAAGCCCTCTATATAGAATAATCAACTCCTAAAAATAGTTCATGACAATTTTCACTTCTCTCTAAATGAGCCTTTGGCATGTTAAAATGAACGCGGCTAGCTCATTCCCAGACATCAGACACATAAAAAAAGCTAAGGCGCTGTACACACTCAAATAATGCTGCGGGCTAAAGGGACACACTGCTTAATCCCTCAAACTATTCCAATGTGAGAACCTTTACGCATTCACATATAATTATTTACTATAAAATTTACCTTACAAATAGTTGCTCCTGATTGTTAACCCGCCAGGAAACAACTGTAGCACCTGAAATTAAAGAAATAAAAAAATTTTCACACACAAATCATTTACCAAGGCTTGACATAACATAAAAAAAAATCAGAGCATCACTCCAAACTTAAATCATGGGTATGGTGTCTCAAGATAGGGGCATGACTTCGTTTAAATACATTATTTTAATGTATATAATTGTATTTACACGTTGTATTAGAGAAGAATAATTTTTAATACGTCCCAAGGTGTACAGAAACAAATGAAATAAATTATTTTACCATGCAAGTTTATCGTGCACGTCGTGTTATTTCCTCTGTCAAGAACCACAACACTCGTCGCCGCTGCCATGTTTGAATCTGATACCGCCTGTTCACTACTCTTTGTTAATTGATATACACAGTAGTATGAAAAATTTGGGGTTAGCATTATTCAAACGAACTAAATTTATATGTTTAAATGTTTAAAAATAAATTAAAAATCGTATTTAAAAAGTATATAAATAGTTTATAATAATATATATAATATTTTTTATTCAGAATAAAACTCAAAATATTAGTTTTTGTTTTACTTTGGAAGGAACGTTTCAACAAAAATCTCTCATAGTCACTATGTTCCTTGTAACAAGATGTTATGATGAGAAGCTATTTCCCAAGCTTCTTACAGATCACTTTAGAATCTTCTCAACAACCACTTAGGAGGAGTATTTCAAGTAAATAAGCAACATTACGTACGTGAATTATTTCAAATTTTTGGGCAGTAAGATTTATAGAAGATGTCATCGCTAAATGCTATAGATTGAGTTTATTTTTTGAACTAAAGCGCATTCAGGTTCCACGTTCCTTAACACAGCTATTCCGTTCCTTGTATTATGTTTTTAATGACATTCAAGCCGTGGTGTGTCAGTTGCAGAATGGACGTGTTTTGAAGAATCGAGTGTGTGAACTCTTTCAAGTCTGTGAAGTGGCGGGTGTTTTAGTAAATCTCATGTGCTACGAATACAACGATGCTAAAGTTTGGGAGCAAAAGTGACATCAATGTTAGTTATAAATGTACAGTGCGCTTGTTGGAAGACACGGAGATAGTGGAATGTGAGTTCCAGGTGAGTGTTTATACTTGATAGGGCCCTTTAAATATTTTTCCTGTTTAAAGTTTTATTTGGCTATAGATTAAATATATATGGAACCCTTCATATTGTAAAATGAATACTTATCCGTATCTAAGATTACCTAAATTTTTGAAATGGTTTTTTTGTGTGCAATCCTCTTTTTGTATTAAAATGTGTTTTGAGAGTAACAAGGTTTTTGACCTAAGTTATATTTTCAATTTCTATCAAATAGTGTTCATATCCAAATAATTGTATATATTTGTAATTAAAAGTCGAAAGATTAAGATATTTTAAGGGGCATTAGTGTGAAACAGTTACCGGTAAGTTAATAAGAGTAGTACCTTTTTAGACCAACTATGTTTAATTGGAAAATAGCCTATCAGATACAAGAACCATCATGTAAAAAATAAACATGGGAATAGTACTCTTATACGGAATTTTATAAATTGGCTTTATTTGTTATCTGATATCTCTAAAATATATTATTATTAATCAAAATTTTAAAAATATAGACTAACCTTAACTTGGATTAATTGTTTATAGGTTTACTTCTTAAAATATACTCACCTTTAGATCACAGGATAACATTGTGCCATATTGTTTAACATTGCTTGGAATACCTCGACCTCAGAACTTGTGTAAATGTCCATCCACATAATCTTATAAACATGTTCATAAATTAACAAGTACCGGTACATTTTAGTTTTTTTTTGTAGCAAACCCAATTCTTGCCTAGGTGTTATTGCCGGATTTCTTATTATATTGTCTAAACATTTCATAATGCATTGAAATTAAGCAAATTCTGACACATGGGTCAAGTGAACCAATGAAATACCTTACCCTCTTGAATGTTTTTCAAATTTGGCTCACATAATGTACCCTCAAAGGTAGTAAAAAATGCAAATTTTCAGATTTTTATTTGCAGTAGTTTTTAAGTTACAGCCCTCTGAAATCTCGAAAAAATCGCAATTTTCTGCTGACATCGAATTACAAAATAAATTATTAATCAGGCGAGAAATGAGATAGAAGGCTGGGTAAAACAAAAATTGTAGCTTATTTTATAAGCTTTCATATAATATGTAAAATCATTAGTTTGGGACTTTTTTTTCAGTTCAAGGTCAAACCATATGAATTTTAGCCTTAAATTTCTCAAAAACCTAATTTTTTTAAATTCTGGATAAAATCACATATGAACTTAAATATTGTAACATCATTTATGGATCATGTGTTTGTCAATTTTCTAAAAAAATAATACCGGTAATGCAAAGGCTAAACCATTCATGTAGGCCATAAGTAAGATTGCCATTTTCATTCACAATAATTGTCAATTCCTTCCTTTCCTTTTTTTTAGTTCAGAACTGATATTATACTAGCATGTTAAAATAGGTTAAATGAGCTAACAGGTGGAGGGTATGGGGTGTAGACTGGCAGTGAGATAAGTAGCTTAGAAATACAACAAAGATTCTTAAAATGAAGGCTAATTTATTGAAATGTATAAATAACTGTACCTTTGTTCAAGTTAGCAATGTTGCAATAATTTCTTCCATATTAACAATTTATACAATCCCTCATAAGATAATTTTGATTAGCTGTGATTGCTGACCCCATCTCTTCCTTGTAGTAAGTGCAGCCAGTGGGACAACTGGGTTCCACCAAGGTTAAGATTTGGCTGACAGGACTTCTACTTTATCTTCAAAGTCCTGTGGGTATATAAAGGATGGAGAAGGACCTTCACTTCCATCATATAATTTGTCTCATTCTTGGCCAAAACTACACCAAGCCACCATTGATTGTTGTACTTACATGTCACATATCCTTTCACTTCTGCTAGTGTTAGTGTGTATTTCAAACCTTCTCTCGATAAAGAAAATGGAATGCTTGCTCACTCTTTGAAAATACCTTTGTCAGTATTGCTTTATCTGACAGAGGGAGGAAACTGTGGAACTTATGGGTTCCTTGTATTGGAGACTTGCCCTTGCTGTAAGTCTTTTCATGGCTCCCCCCAGATCATCACATACTTCTTTACCATGGCCTTTTGCTTATAAATGCCATTCAGCCTTGATTCCAAACTCACTTTCGGGGTGACATATGTTTGAGAAGTTCTTTCTGTTTTTAAACTGTGCAGCAGTACCATCAGAGAAGTAGTAGATTTTTTTCAAATCCCTTTAGGAGAGTCACGGCATAACTGATGCTAGCTGTTGAATCCTTGCTCTACAAGCAGCAAGCTATGCAGGTTTCAACATGAAATACCCAGGACTGTTGCTTGGTGCTGTCTCAGTGTCTTGCTTGTACATGGCTGCAGTCTGCTTAGTCATACAGGAACAATACTAACATGCCCTTAATTTGTCAGATTTTGTTGTTTTCCTAAGATACAAATCTCACACCCAGCAACCTCTCCCCCCGCCCCCCTCCCCCCGAGCTGGCTTATTTAATCATTTTTAACATGCTGGTATAATATCACTGTTCTGAACTAAAAAAAGATTGATCTTTATCCAAAGGAATTGTCAATTATTGTGAATGAAAATGGCATTTTACTAATACACTAATGTTTTATCCTTTGCAATACCGGTAATTTTTTAGAAAATTGACAAACACCTGATTACACTGTGATTCCATGATGAAACTTTCCACAAATGATGTTAAAATACATAAGTTCATGTGTGATTAAAAAAAAAAAGACTAGGTTTTTGAAGAATTCAAAGTCAAATTTCATATGATATGACCTTGAACTGTAAAAATGTCCAAAACTAGTGATGTTACATATCATATAAAAGCTTATAAAATAAGCTACAAAAGGTTTTTTTAACGCAGCCTTCTCTCTCATTTCTAGCATGAGTAATAATTTATTTTGTAATTGCATGTTAGCAGAAAATAGCGATTTAAAAAAAAAAAAATTCAGAGGGCCATAACTTAAAAACTACTGCAAATAAAAATCTGAAAATGTGCATTGTTTACTATCTCCGAGGGTACATTAAGTGGCCCAAATTTGAATAAAATGACCTACATGTCAATACGGTAATCCTGTAAACACTTTCAGAACTTTATGGACAAATAGGAATGAAATAGGACGAAGATGGTGTCAAGACAAATAATGTTCTTAGCCCTTAATAAGCTACGTTAGTAAATACAATCACAAGCTAATAAAACCTAACCTTTCATGCATCAACAAACAAAATCTTAGGCTAATGTAGGATAAGTAATATTGTTAAAATAAACAACAGTCTTATTTTGCTAGTCCATCTTGATCCTTCAATTCCCGCTAGTAAAAATATTTTAGAAACAAAAGTTAATCAATTATTTTATTTACTCACAGTTATGTATGAGATATCAGGTTAAGCTTGGTTGGGATTCATTTTGTTATAATCGGAAATGTACTATGTTGTTGTATGTATAAGCGCTAGAAAACATAAAGTTTCTAATAATTTGACACAGAAAAAGAATAAAGAATCCTAACCACAGTGCACATTATTAACAATATTTTTAACAAAAAACTTTAACAGGACAATGAAATGTAATGAAAGTGAAATATTTTAGTTTTCTCTCTACTTAATTAGGCAAAAAAAATTAATATTGATAAATCCCAATTCTTGGTGGGAAGCGGATTCTCTCTTATGTGTTAAGTGCCTAAAAGAACAATCAATTTTATTAAAGCCTAAATAATAAATAATACAAATATTTTGTTTACATTGCTAATCTATTAATTGTTATTATTATAGCTTTGTTTCATATAATATGTAATTGGTATGTTAAGAAAATATCAACATAAATCAGGATCTATAACTTATATTTTATTAGGCCTTATTCTTCTCTGATTTTATTGTATTTTACTTAGTAGTTGGCTGGATCTAATTTTGTTCTTCATAAACCAATTGTGACTTGAAAATAAAGTTTAAAAATAAAACATGCTAGAATATTTTAAAGTCTGTAAGAAATATTAATTTATAACATCATTTCTTAAGCTAATAATATTGAGTTTGAAAGACAACTTCCCCCTCCCCCCCACCCTCATTTTGGTAATATTCACTAAATATTTAATTTTACTCATCTACCATATCCCAAAGAAAAGAAAATCTACTCTAAATTCTTTTACTTTGCAATTTTTTTGTCTGATCACTTCAAAAGTTGAGGGAGGAAACAAAATAGCGGAAAAGAATATTTTGATTTTTCTATTTTTTGTTTTAAATATACACACATGGCCATTTTTCTTTATTTTATTTTTTAAATATGTGGAAAAGGCCAACTGGCATCTTGGAGAATTAATCATGTACATACAGACTGTTCTAGTAGGTACCTAACAGCTAACACACATCAGGGTGACCTGATGGTCTAGGGGTAAGGTGTCAGACTTCTATGCTGGGGGTCCGAGGTTCAATCCCCGGTCCCGGCACAGATTTATCTGATTGCTTAACCCCTCCTTCACCGCTGACAATATGTGTATTAATCACAACTTGTGAATGTGTGGAATGCCAGGCCTCCACCGTGGCTCGGATTCCACGTTAAACTATAGGTTCTCCATTTCATCTCACAATCACCCTACCATTACACAGTAGCATAAGTGCGCATAACCCAAACGGGTAGTAAGACGCGGTGCTAACAATAATAAATAAATAACACACACATTATTTAAATACTAATGACATACTAAGAACCTGACAGTATCTCTCTTTGGAGCTAGAAGATTTTCAAGTTACAAACTTATAGCCACAAGTAACTCATGGAATTTAAGTAAGAAGGTTATTGACCAATACATACATTTTAAAACGTTTTAGGGTATTTAAAAAGTGGCAAGAAATGCCCACCTTAATATCATTACTACAACAAAATTAATATAGGCTATTGATAAAAAAAAATGCAAGGCCTACTAAGTGTAACACTATTGAATTAATCGCCCCTCTTTGGGCGTCGATTGAAACACTACGGATTAATTCCCTGATATAATAATGCTGTGATGATGTTTAAGATGTCCATAGCTCCATGGTCGAGCGCCTATCACATCACTGTACGGAAAATATACCGTTTAACCAGCTGTCTATAGCTCCGTGGTCGAGCACTAATTAGAACGGTATAATTAATAAATGTAAGAAAGAGAACTGTTGATGAATGTTTATTCACACACGGTTTATTTAAATGACATCTGTTAATTACTTATACATACTCCAATCAAATGTTTTATATCACTGCACACTTGTGATATTAATGCAAGTTATTTTATACTGTGTTAGACTGTGACTGCCAGTGTGTGGCTCTGACTGACTTGTGCGTGGGCGGTGATGCCTTAAACATACGCACAGCGGCTTATATATGACATACCCCTTGCATCTTTCTCCCCTCGTCAACAGTGTAAAAACTAACTAATAGAGTCCTGGCGACAGGTGTTGTGAAGGCTAGCTTCTTATTGGTATAGGGAATTGGCGTGTTTTCCAAATACTGCGGAGTTGTTCCTTTTAACAGGACATAACGCAATTGTTCTTTTAACAGGAAATATTGTATAAAAATCTATTTTAGTGGTGAAATCCTTTTCCAATTATTTCTGAGAAGCGCGTGTTTCTTCATGGATGAATCTTAAAAGGATACTCTACATATATTACTTTAAAGAAAAATTACCTTCATCCATGACTTTTTACATAATTTATAGTAATCCAAACCAATATCATTACATAATTGCTATGCTTTCTTTACATCTTGAAAAATTCACTGGCTTATTAAGGCCCTTGGCCCTGTCGAGTGCAAGTCTAAAACCTATTTTGTGGGATGGTGGGCGGGAGGGTGAAAGGCGTGTTGTGGCTTCACAAACAAACAATGTATCCTTCCGCGCCAACAAGAACAGATGGATCACGGAAACCAGAAAAGTCTTGCGGAAAAATCATACGTTTGGAAATATTAGTTTTCTCGAGAGCGACTGAAATTCTTATAGAAATATTTTCAACGCCCCTTCTAAGTCAATGTATCGATGTTTATTAATTGTTACATTTTCTTATCTTTTGTTATGAAGCCGACGGTTTTCTATTGAAAAATGTCAATTTTATCGATATTTGATCAGCGTTAAAATTATGGAAGAGGTGTGTATATGAAAAGTATGGCTTAATCAACATGTTTATATTCTTGAACAAACTGTTTTCGAAAAGAAAATGTCAAACAATAAAAATTCTTGAAGATAACTGTCCCCATGGCTCGACAAACCTTTTTGATCCGTCATTTAACTTAAGTAATAGTAAGTAAGCAAAATGTATGTTCTTGCAAACAACTTTCTGATGTATTAAGATTTTGTTAGGAAGAACCTTTTAGGAAATGCACACTTTTTTGGCTGGCAACAATTATAGCATACTATTACTTTTTAATACAGGTTAATCGTAAAGGATATTTGGTCTTTTAAAAACCTTTTAGCCCCTCTGCATCAAGATTAATGCATTATTGATTGCCAGGTTAATCTTGAGTTTGTTTATAATAAATATTTGGTGGGCTTTGCCACTTGATTAAGGGACAAATGCCCAATTTCACCCAGAATGTATTGATTAATTTATCACACCCGGACACAACCTATGAGAGAACGTCTCTTATGTTGTCCTTGGCAAGCTGTTAAACCTCCCCTACCCCGCTCCCACATATCTGCTAAGACAGTTGGTATGAAGTAAAGGTAGAACACCCCAACATTAGCGAGAATCAATCACTGTTACTGTAGGAGTCGGCAACATCTTTGGGCCTCAATCGACTTTAAAAAAACCTATCAAAGCTCTCGCGATCAGCCACTGTTTATACTCCAATTTAGAAAAAAAAATCCGTCTAACTTATACCTTTTATATTTATTCTTTAAATTCATTCTTTCTTCAATACTTATATCCCCTCCTATCTAGAAAGAAAATATAAAATAAATAAAATGTGTATGTTCTAATTAATAGTCAATGAATAGTCAATAGAAATAGGCCTATTATGAAACATAAGAAACGCGGATACTTCTGAAGTCTGGCTAGTCGCCAAAGGCAGAGTGTTTCCAGTTTAACATTATTTTGTATTGTGATTTGCGATGATTTTTATTCCCAATGTTGCAGAATAGAGATGATTATAGACAGAATGAACTTCCTGTGATGTATCTTAAACATCACTAGTAGAAAATTAGTTTAAAATAAATCATGCAATTGGTTCTAGTTTTTTAAACTTCGCGAATCTTCCAGATGACTCGGCTCTCGGATCATAGATGATTTTGAAGGGCTTTTCAGGCTCGAAATCTTTGTAGTTGATTCATCAACTACCCCTTGAAGGGACTTCAAATTGTTTACAACCTACGGCAGTTACTACAACAGTCTCGCATGAAAACAATAATTTGTTATTGTTATATTGTACCGTGCACACTTATACTAAGAACTGTTACTATTATTAATTATAAAGAAATCAGAGAGGGTGCGAGCCTATTTGAGGGCATAAATACCACAATTTTTAGGTGGCCTCCTGATTGCGGATATTTGATATTTGGGGAGGAGTCCAGATTGCGGACACGCCATGTTTCTGTACCATCCCGCACCTAATTTGATAATAGAGGTGATCCACTGGAGCCTAGCATCGTGCGTTCTTTCAGCCTCTTCAGTCTCAATTTAACAAAATTACATACACGAGTATTTCTAGGTTAGGCTAGGCTAGGTTATGTCAAGTTAGGGTAAGCTTGGTCAGGAGGAAAGCCCAGGTTGCCAGTGGGCACTGCCAGTAACTCCTTCCACTCGTGTCATCACCCTCAATTAGGAATTCCCGCGAGTTACTCTTTTATTTTTTCGTAACCTGGACATTGGATATTTATGTGGCCATACCATTTTGGTTGTGTTTGCAATTTGGACAAATTTCCCCCTGTTTTCAATCAGGATACAACCAATTTTTGTCCACAATAGAAAAGGAAAACAGGAGAGTCAGAGTAAGGAGTCCGTGTTTTAGTCCTTTGTGACCGGCCACTGCCTGACCTATGGCTAGTTTGGAAGAATATCCTAGGTATAGATGGAAGGACAAGCCTCACAAGTAGTACTCAGACTTGTAGCTTTCTAGTCGAGATCTAGTCGGTGCAGTGTGAACTATCGAGAGGGTTATAGATGGAACATCCAAAGCTAGGTCAGCGTGAGGACGTTTGAAACTGATAGTATGCTGACAGTGACCCTTCTTTAACATTTCTAAAACTGAATTTGTCAACCAACACCACTCTCTGTAGGCCTACTTTATAGTTAATATCCATATCATTTCTTGTAAATAATATTATTGCGTCTCTAGGATACATAATCATAGCTCAGTTTTTGGAAAGAATAGCCAGTACTAATGCACCGTTGCCCAGGGACACCCGAATGTACTGATCGTACATCCTTTCCGAGGAGGTTCTTTCTATGTCCCTATGAGATCAGATAGTGGTGATAGTGATAATAGGGATTTGGAACCAGGGGAAACACTTAAACCCAACTTAAGCCTAATTAACCAAACCCTGTTGACCTTTGGAGTAGTTCCCCTTTCGGGAAAAATACCCAAGTACCAGCTGTGAATTGAACCCTGTATTCCTAAGTTCATAGCCAGGTGCACTGATCACTTCACCACGGGGGCGATTATTTTAAATAATTGACCATTTGTGAACTCGTAAATCATTTATCACTACTAACCCCAATCTACTAAACAATCCTGAGAGATTCATCCACAGGGTGGAGCGGGGTAATTACATTATGATTTTTTGCCTTTACCTTTCAGTTTTAAATTTATTCCATTCAACCGTGGTATCAAGACGAAATGCAAAATATATTATCGATAACTGATCCCTCAGTTTTGGGTAGAAGATCATATCACTTTCTTTTAGATAATATTTTATTGAGGAAGCAGCTCTTTGACTCGCCAAAGGAGGCTGTATGCAAGAACGAGAATGAGTAAAAGTGAAGGGTGAATAAGAAGTAAAGTGGTGTTGTTTTTCTTGCTTTTGGGCCGCCTTCAAGAACGTACCCTATTAGATTGGAAATCAACGCCACTCACTTCTCACTCAACCTTCACTTTTACTCGTTCTCGTTCTTGCGCACGGCCTTTTGCTTTTATTTAACCGACGAATATTGATGTGAAGAAGTTTCTATATAAACTGACAGTTTAGTTCTTCTGTAAACTCTCTGAACAATCTCAATTAATAATGCCCGGGTGTTAACAATCCTTAAAACAACGGTCCCTATTCCTTAGATTAATTCGTTAATAAACCTGCTTCGATGGCTGAAGGATCTAAGGCTTCACTCTCGCAATATACTATACTGTCGATGATTGAGAGATCGGGGTTCGAATCTCGGTTAGGTGTATTTAGTGGTTTTTCTAAATGGTTTTTTACTCTTACTCTACGCAAATGCGGGTACACTTCCTCTAAGTAAAACCTTAATTCTAAACACATTGACATATAACCCAAACGGGTAGTCGGGCGTTGTGCTAAAAATGACTAATAACTTTGGTCAGGACTACCACGCGCTAGCAAAAAAAAAAAGAATTTTCGGTGTCTGGAAAAAACTAGGGAATTTCGTGGGGGGAGTGGGAGGTACCACTGGATTAGTTCGGAATTTAGTACATTTAACTACGAGGTTGATAAAGTAAGGCCCTTCTATCCAAGAGAAATCGAACTGAACTTAACACGATGGCACAAACATAATGCCATATCTCTCCTCACCTTGAAACAGTGCGTTGCGATTGACAGCATAAATTTGCCCATCAAGGTCAAATCATTGTTTTAAATATCGATTACATCGCGCTAGTCAATTCTATGACAGATGAAATTTCACACCTCTACACTTCTCCTTAAGTTGACTGGTAAAATAAGACTGACTACCTTTTATAAAACGTAGGAAATTTTGTCGTGATAAAACTAATGGCAGCTCTTTTGGTGCGGAACTTACAAATAATAATAATAATAATAAGCATACTTAAAAGTCCGATTTTCAAGCAGAGAACATTATATGACAACTAGAAAAGTTATTACATATAACTACATTTCTCGACTGATGAGGACGGGGAGATCGAGGTTCGAATCTCGATCGGGTGAACTGGGGGTGGCTTTTCCTAAATGGTTTTCCACTCTCCCTCCAACCTTCCCAATTCCTAATTCATTAGCGTAATTAGTACTTAAAGCGTATAACCCGAACGGGTAGTAAGACGCGCTGCTAAATAATAATATAACTACATTCACGAATTGATACGAAGTATTCATATGCTCTGTAATATATATAATCTTATATAATAATAAAATCAAGAGTTTGTTTGTCGATCATGAGCATTGCGAGATATCTACTTCACGCAGAGGCCTGAAATTTTAAAATAAGTAGCCCCTGTGCACAAACATGTACACCTTGAAGCTGGAATTTTAAATTTTTGATTAGATTTTTTTAATGTATTAAAAACTGTGTTGGAAGAAACCCAATGAAGGTTTTTTTTCCCTGTCTGTTTGAAACAAAGAAAAGCATTGCCCGTAGCATCAACGCCCTGTACTTCCGCTAGTGACCAACAAAATAACGCTAATAATGCAGCTAAATATTATCATTGTTGGCCACAAAAAAGGTTTTAAGAGTATTTTCCCTACCAGAATCCTACTATAGCTCTGCTGGTAAATGGTGGTTGATGATGACTCGTACGCACGCTAATCCCCGTCACACAGACATATATACATGTATTTCATCTATAGAACGGAATCAGTCGCGCGAACACAGCCATATTGTGACAGGTGATACGTACCGGTAGCGGAAGTTAGAGGGAAGTACAGGGTGTTTCCGGTGACTCAACTTCGCTCGAGACATCAAAACAATAGCTAAATAACGTTCAAACTGTCTCATTACAAAACCACACGCGAGGAAAGTCAGATTTACCCCGTCCTCCTTATTGCAGCCACTTCGGTGACGTGGAGTGTTGCCAGGGTAAGCAGAGCTGGTTTTGAAACTGTACCCATGATTTGTTCTCATCACTTATTAGAACGGAAATACATTCCCGATTCGGGTATGCATAGCAGCGACTACCGTTTGATCGGTCTAACGGGGAGTGAGTGAGTGGGGGAGAACATAAATCTGTTTCACTTTTAACAAGCTTTGCTTACTCTGACAAAACTCCATGACGCGACATTGCAAAGCTCAAAATGTACTAAAGGATGGTTAGAGCGCGGGTTTACCGTTTACAATCCGTAGCAAATGTGTCATTTAATTAAATCAAATGAGAAAATTAGGCTAATTAACTGACTCGTATCCGGATCGCTGTACCAAGGATGTAAGTTTTCATTCATGCAAACAATAGTTTTCGTCCGAAAATAACATTATTTTAAAACCGTATCTGTGGTCGCACGGTCTAACGTGTTGAGCTGAGCTGGTGTTTGGTTCGATTGCCGGTAATGGAAAAAATCAGGGTTAGAATCCTTGTTAAATGTATTGAGGATGGTTTGCTCTCCGCGCAAATGCGGGTAAATTACCTCCAAAACTCTATTGTCCTCACCTATATTCAACTAAATACCGTAGGTAATGCATGCGTATAACCCAAACGACCACTTAGATGCACAGGGGTAAAAACAATTAATTATTTTGAAACGATTAACTGGAAATAAATCGGTGCGTGTGCAGAATAAACGTCAAGCTCGTTTGCCTTTAATGGGAGGATTGGAAGCTATAACCACAGCTGGGTGTTTTGATGAAATGTTTTTCTACATGTTTTCCCCCATTATATCTCCAAGCATATGCGGGTACATTAAATTTAAACTTTAACTTCGCCCTTATCCATCAGTTTGATTAAATTCGGATCGCCCTGATAGAAGGCAAAGAGAAAAAAATGTTATGCATCAATTAAAACTATTCAGATTAATTAAGAAATTTTTTAATGTAGACCAGTGGTTTTCAAACTTTTTTAGATTGTACCTCTTGATCATGACAAAATATCTAATGTACCCTCCTCCCACCTCCGATAAATTTTCCTCAAATTACAAATATCAGATAATCAATCAAACGAGAAAAGAGAAAATTTTCCCTCAGCCGCCTTGAAAATTCCCCACCGCGTTTGTTTCATCGCCACATTTTGTTCTCTTTTGATTTTGCCAATTTTCCCTTGAAAGCTGCTCGCGTACCCTAGTTTGATGACCACTGATGTAGACCACACAATTGAAAAAAATTGTTGTTCAGTTAACAGAGATTATAGGCCCATCGACACAGTGAGGTCATTTGGGTTCAGTTGACAAATTACTCTTATTTCTTCAACTACACAAAAGTTGTCAGCTATTTTATTTGGCAATAACATATGTATGTATTTTTTTAAGTTCCTTCTTGTCAGACCCTACTATTCCAGATGTTTTTAAGCACATAAGAACTTATAGTATATGTTTATCAACAACTATATGGCGTCAGCCCGCAATCGAGCCATATCGACCGAGTGGTCGCCGTCTGTTGCCGAAGATATTGCGAAAGAGGGCGTCATGTGGTCAGTACAAAGAACCCTCCATCCGTTAATCTCAGTTTTATAGACCGGAGCCGCTACTTATTTATTCAAGTAGCTCCTCATTTGTTCTCACGAGGCTGAGTTGGGTCAGTTCCAAACCCACTTCTTCACAGAAATATATTCTAGAAGCGCCGGGGATTGAACTTGGATTTGTAATCACAAAGGCGGTCGTTTATTACTAACAATTTCTAATAGTTGACACTACAATATCACATTTCAACAAATATATACGTATATACTAATGATATATGTCCCTTTTTCGTTCTGGCGCACCTAACACTTTCAATATCCGAATGTGGTCTTCCGCTCAATAAGTTTGGGAACTACGGCCTTACACCATGTGGCCACCTTACAGGCGCGGATCCAGATCATTTTCACAGGGGCTCATAATTATAAATAGCATAGTTACTTACAATGTTAGATTTTGTTTAAAGCCATTTTATAGTTTCTCATTCATATTTGATCTTATGTAAGTCTATATTTTAAACCGTGGTCATTCTACCCAAATTTTTAAAATCAGTTAGTTTTTATAAACTATTTGGAGTGGCCCTCAATTTTTTTTTAATGGTTCACTTTAGAAGCTATGAGAAGTCTTCTCCTTGTTTGTTTTTTTAATATATTCTTTTATAAGCCATTTAGAGTATTCCTCACCTATACATTTTTGAAATTTGGATGCATCTAGAAGTTATTTAGAGTGATTCTAACCTTAATTTTTTACTATGATTAGATACCTCTAGAATATAATCTTTGTGAAGTGGTCTTCTACCGACAACGTTTTTAAAATTTAATTATTTCAGAAACTAGACTATTTGGGGTAGTCCTAGTTTGAAAATTCTTCAAAATGTCATGAATCCAGGAGCTCTTTAGAGTGGTCCTCTCCTAGACATTTTTGAAATTTGGATGACCTTAGAAGCTTTCCTCCCCTGACATTTTCTGCCATTTAGATGCCTTTAGTCTAGAAGTTATTTGAAGTGGTCTTCTATGGCAACTTTTTGACAATAGAATTCATCTAGTTCATTTGGAATTTGATTTAAGGCCATATTTCAGCTTCATATTCGATAATATCAGAGGATTTGAAATATATACAGGAGGGATCTATTCCAGGGAGGGGCAAACTACTTCCAGGAGGGCAGAGTACCTCACAGTCCCATCTCTCCTGCTATCAGCACATACTCTATATTTGGTATTCGTGGATGAACTGCTCTCGGGTGATTACTAGTCTTCTTTGATATGTGATAGTCTACCGTCTTAACGTGGTAGAATAACGCACGTGTGTACATGGCTTAAGGGATATCTGCGCGTAGAAAGATTAAAAATTGTACAATTTATCTGTGTTAAATTTTTATTTATAAAATTTGAATCTTTATTTTGTTTTTTGTATTAATTTTCTAACTTTCACAAAGAGGGGGGGGGGGCAACTTAACCTATGACACCTCCCCCCCTCCTGAATCCGCGCCTGGCCACCTATTTATATATGAGCTTATGATCATAGCTAAAGATTAATAGATGTAGTTTTTTTCTTCAAAGGACTAGTGGAGAAGAGACAATTTAAATTACAATCAATTAATAAATTGTATAGTTTTTTAGTTGGGAAACAATGGAACACATTATGTTGTATTTATGTATGTAAGTATTTTGTGTACTTCATACAGGAACACCAACATTTCGCTATTCGTCTTTGAATATTTTTTTATTTACGAAAAATGTTTTTTCAGAGCGTTTGGGGTACAGGCAAACCTATTCTACGTGCCATTGTTTGGTGACCCCTGGTCTAAGGCGTCGCTCTTGCAATAGACTAGACTTTCGATCACAAGGAGATCAGGGTTCGATCCCGGTCGGTGTGAATGAGGGTGGTTTTTATTAAATGGTTTTCCATTATACCTCCACGTAAATGCGGCCACACTTCCTCTGAATTTAACCATCCTAATCCCTAACACATCAGAGTAATTGTTACTTATGCGTATAGCCCGAACGGTTCGAAAATAAAATAAAACCATGTTTGGGTTTTTCTAAAGGGCCCATGCTATGAAAGTTGTGCTGTACAACGTTGGGCGCCACTGATTGACCGGTGTCCACCTCACCTCGCGCCGTGCAGTGACACGGTACTTGTGTGTGTATTGATCAGGGGGTACGGTACCTCCCTCCCCCTGTGCTCTCCTTACCAACCTCCTGGTCCAGCGCGCAGCCTCCGCTTGATACCCTTTCAAAAAGTGTTCCATTCCTGCTGACACTCTCGTGCTTTTTATTATTAGTAATCTGAACTCTAGTGGCAGCATCCTGCTATTGTCGACTTATAATTAGAAAACCCTGATTTGTAGTTGGTATTTTTAATTTAACTTTTGTTTTATAACCTCGTCTTACTACCTGTTCAGGTTATACACACATATGGGAATTTACTAGGCTATAATGGGGGGGTGGGGAGGGGTAAGTAAGGGAGCATTTTAGAGGTAATTTAGGGGTGACCTGGTGGTCTAGGGGTAAGGTGTTAGACTTCAGTGCTGGTGGCCGGGGTTCAATCCTCGGTCCAGCACAGATTTATCTGATTACCAAACCCTTCCTTCACCTCTGACAAGACATCTTGTGAATGTGGGGAATGCCAGGCCTCCACCGTGGTTCGGATTCCGCGTTAAACTGTAGGTCCTCCATTTCATCTCGCAATCATCCTACCATTACACATTAGCGTAAGTGCGTATAACCCGAACGGGTAGTAAGACGCGGTGCTAATAATAATAATAATAATAGTGGTAATTTACCCACATTTGCGTGTAACGAGAGCTGCAAACCATTTAGGAAAAATCACCTTCATTAAACCCGACCGGGATTTGAACCCTGATATCTCCGTATTCAGCAGGCCAAGTCCAAAACGATAGTGATGCCTATAGGTCATTCTGTCACTGAAGAGGGTTTTAGTTAGGGGGAAAAAAGATACAATTTCGTTACACAAAAAGTTGTGTTTCGGTATAAAAAGTCGGTAAAATATATTTAAAAAAAATGATAACAAATTAACTAAAATTTGAGTACCAACACCCCAATTCTCTTTCCAATGGTCATTGTACCTGACAACTGAAAAAGTTACTAGATCAACTTTCATTGTCACTTTTGATATAAAGTAAAAGGCTTTTGTTGCTAACCGCAAAAAAACAAAAAAAACATGTATTCTTTAAAAGGTGCTCCAAAAGTCCATTCACACACAAAAAAGTAGTAATATAACAAATTACGTCTAAAATTAGACTACTATAAAGCCACACGTCTGATTCACTCACTGACATGAGATAGAAACTAGAAATTTGGCAAATTTATAGCTTCTCGCTTGCAACCTACGGGAACATTCCAAAAAGTTAAAAAATAATTAACTTTTAACCCCCGGAAAAAAAAATCAAAACGGCGGAGCAACTTTAAAATCGGTGTGGACCATTCTTTGGAGGTCTATTGTGGCTATCAAAAAACGTCTCTGGAATTACATAAGTTTACATACACGTGCAAAGAAAACTTATCGGTGGTTTGGGGGTTGAGCCCCCAACGAGCAAAGGGAGTTATTATTCTGAAATATTAGATATTTGCCGTTGGTCACAATATGACCGTCGTAATAACCGATTCAAACACATGTTTTACTTCTTTTACCAATGAGGGAAATTAAATTCCTGGACTATAAATTTTGTTTTGCTATAGCAAATTGAGTTTAAAAATAAACTTGAGATAATGCAGTTCATACTGCCTTTTTTTCTGGCTGGTTGGGCAAATTCAACGTATAACTAATTGCATCTTATACTAAGTAGGCCTACAAATATGTATACTATTGAACTAGTTAATTCTTAATATGCGTATAACCTCAACAGGTAGTAAGACGTGGTGATAAAAAAAATATTAGTAAAATTTAAAATAAATAAAGTTATAATTATTGATATTCACATAGCAAAGACCATATAGTAAATTTCGTGGAAATATTCTAGTTTGTTTAAATTCGCGTATTTAAAGACCCATATAGCCCATTCCAAATTCCTACATTGAACTTCAAAATAGTTTTAATGTGCTAAGTAAAAATTCGTAAGAACTCTTTTCGCAATATTCCACTGTCTCTACTTATGATATAAAAATACAGAATCAGGATGTTTATCCCTAAAGAAAGGAACTGTAGCTACTTTCACCTGAAGAGAGAATGGATAACACACTTTGTAATCTCGAATTCTTTTAGAATTGGGGCTGTAGGTCAGTGTTACACACATATTTTAAGTTCACGGTGCACTTAACAAGCCTGATATATTTTTGCGGCACGCTGTTTTGTTCTGAGTCTGACACCTTAGCTCAATCGGTAACCTGTTTGTCTACTGAGCTAAGGGTCCCGAATTCGATTCCCGGCATGGTGGGGAAATGAAAGTTTCCCCTTTCACAGTGCTGAATTAACGGCCGGGAACTAGATGTTATGTCTGTTCTAGATTTAAGTTAGTGTATAAGTCGAGTGATGATGTAAACAGTCGGTTAAGAAAGATCACTTTAAATAGGGCTAACTAAAATAAAAATCATTTGTTCTGGGTATGCTCCGGGGCAGCAGAAAATGGATTACGCGTCCAGTCCAACGGCTGTACGGTAAATCAGAATTAGGAAAGCATAGACTAATTTTTTCCTAAAGTAACTTCAAATGTTTCAAGGTTAAAGGTTGAAGTTTTCCTTTCTGTGCCCGCTTCGTTACAACTTATTAATTATTATTTTTTAGCACTGCGTCTTATTGCCGTTCGTGCTATACACTTGAGTACTCACTACGCCAGCGGGTTTAGGGACGGTTAAGGTTACATTTAGAGGAAGTGTGCCCGCATTTGCGTAGAGGGATAATGGAACAACATTTTGGAAAAAACACGTTCAGTACACCCGACTGGGACTAGAACCTTGAGCTCCCCTTCTTCGGCAGTATAATCTACTGCGAGAGTAGTGCGTTAGACCATGTGGTCACTGAAGTGGGTACGAATCATTTAGTTCATACCATTAGTAATTTGGGTAAACCATAACTCTAACTTTGTGCGAAAGCTTTTGATTCTTTAAGATGTATTTAAAATATTAGTACGGTAATTAAGAGTAAGAAATTCTGACGGCGTACAGCTGCCGTTCATACAAACTTCATCTGTTCTTCTTGAACATTGAACAACGATGCGCGCTGGAACTGTGGCAGCACGGCACACCTAATTCACCGCCACTGTGCACCAATGTGCCGCCGATCACTGTTTACGGAACACTGCCAGTACTACTAACCCATTGTATTCCATACGACCCTTAATAAAAATAAAACAATGCTTTTATCCCAAAAGTTGTGTCCCACTCGTAGCAGGAGTAAATTTATATAAACGAACTTGATTGTAAATAAGTTGATACCAAGGTTTATTTATTTAACTCCCGTTACCTCCCTTTTTTTTACTACCTTTTGACATGTTTTAAGTATAATTCTTTTTACTAAAACTAGTCCCACACCTCGCAGTAAGGTTGGTTTGAAGCAATAATAAATAAACGATAAACTTATAATAAAATATCCGGTAAATTAAGTTATGTCTAATTGTGAACCGCTGGTTTCCAATAAAGAAAGATAAGTGTGGTAGAGGAGGAAGAGGAGTGGGCGAGAGATATTATTATTATTATTTAGCACCGTGTCTTACTACCCGTTCGGGTTGTACGCTTAGGCACTAATTACGCTAATGGGTTAGGAATAGGAACGATTGAATTTAGAGGACGTGAACTTGCATTTGCTTGGAGGTAGAGTGGAAAACCATTTAGGAAAACCACCCTTACTTCACCCGGGGGAGATTCGAACCTCGATATCCTCGTCCTCGCCAGTATAGCTCAACACGATACCAGCGCGTTAGCTAATTACGCCACCGAGGTGGGTGCGAGAGAGATTGATGGGGCGTCATTAAAGTATGAGAAATTTCAACGATTCATTACCTCTCAACTTTAAATAACTGCAATATTTCTAGGGAATATAAAAATGGCACGGGTTTTCTTATTTGTGTAATTAGCGTGCTCTTTCTGAACAAAAGGCTATATCAGAACACTGCCCAAAAACTGCGCCATTTTAGGACAGCAACACTTAGTAAATATCCAACCTTGACGTCGGGAATTCTAACATCTCTGTTGAAAGACGACCTTTTTATTGTGCGATTTAGATGAAAAGGAACTTTTTTTGATAGTCATTAAAGATACTAAAACAATTTTCATATATTTATACGTCAGGTCATGTGATATGGAACAGCAATATTTCATAAGGTAATAGGAATATCCCTATATATAAAAATAAACTACTAATAAAGGAAAATGTTATTGTTTATCTCAAAAAAATTAAAGTTTTTGTATTCCCATCAAAATCCTACTCAAGTCGTCCTTTCTAACTTCTCGCTCACGGAAATGGCCGGATATCTAGTTTATTTTTCCCGTGATTCGTATCTTACTACCCGTCCGGGATATCCGCACACATCATTGTTTGGGTAAAGATTAGGAAAGGTGAATTTTTAGAGTAAGTGTTTCCACATCTACGTGAAGGGAGTGTGGGAAATCATTTAGGGGGGAAAGGAACACCTCTGAAAACACTTCTGGGATTTAGGTCAAATCGTGATTTGGATCCTATCTTTAAATTTAAGATTTGTTTATTAATTATTGATTTTTGAAAATAGATTTTTTTAATGTCCTAATAAATTTGTTTAAAATAGGGTATTTTGGGGAGTATTTTACATAATACTTAAAGATGCATATTCATTTTTTCTAGAAAATATTCATATAGGGTTATTTAATGTTAGCTAGTTTTTGAAAATTGACATAATAATTTTATCCAAAATGTGTATCTAGGGAGTATGTTACACCCTAAATAACATTGTATAGTTGGTTGTTTTTTTTCGAAAAAAAAAAACCCAACTCATTTGAGAGTAGTTAACTTTTTTATATAAATTTTTTATATTGAAAAGTAGAAGGTTTGTTTCATAGGAAGAAACCTACATGGCAGCTCAAAAAGTTACTAGATCTAACTTCACGTATTTATACGAAAAGTCATATTATCTGCTTTTAACACCCGTTTGTCTGAGTATCTTCACGTTTGTTTCTTCCTGAGTTTTGTCGTCATTGTGTGTACTACTCTTGTTTAGCTCTTGGTATTTCCTGATCGAAATGAGGGGGGGAGGGGTTGGAGGGGGTTACAAATACTCGATGGTTGACGTAGGACGAGGCCTCTTCACGTAACCTACTTTAGTTTCACTTTTATTATCGGTGGCTGCAGGCGTGATGTCGTAAAACTCTATTTTCGGTCAGTCCTATATTCAAGCCCTAAAGTCCTTCCAACCCCTATCCCCTAAACTCCTCTCCCACGCCGCCTCCTACCGCTTATCAAAAGGGAAAGACTTACANATATATAAATTAGCACCGCGTTTTACTATCCGCTCGGGTCATATGCATATATATAATGTGCTAGGGATGAGGAAAGTTGAATTTGTAGGAAGTGCACCAGCATTTTGTGTGGACAAAGTGTAAAACCATTTAGAAATAACAACCCTCATTACAACCCGACTGTGATTTGAACCTTGATTCCCTCTTAATTGGCACTCCAGTCTATTGTGAGGGTTACGCCTTAGACCATTCAGTCACGGATTATTTTTAATCGGTCAGAAAAAATTAGTATTTTTTTAGGCTTTCTTGGGGTGGAGAAATGTATTTACTCCATCTTACTCAAACACTAATTTTAGTTATGTGCATATTTATTTTTGAGTGCATTTCAGAAATAAATGTTTGTAACCATTGGGGTGTTTGGATTTTTTCTGAACATCTTTAACAATTCCTATATTGGTTTTAGTACTGAAAATTTGGACTTTGGTCCACCCTGTATATCTTTTTTTTTAAAGTTTATTTTGAACTCTATCGAACGTGCAAACAGTGTAGTATTGCACCAAAACCATGACTTGTATATATTTTTACACGTGGGGAATTCACTAGTAGGACTCCTTCGGTTTACGGCCGGCTTTGTTCTACGCGTGGTCAACGTGTTTGATTAATAAGGCCCGTGTCTTAAGAGGGGGATGTTGGTAACGCGAGAAAAGGTAAGCGTTTTTTGCAGTTTTTATTTCAAAACATTTTGTTAGTAAAAATAAATCAACACAGAGAAAATTTTTCTTCACATGGTGGCATCAACAGTTCTTGAATATCTGTCAAGCATGGCCTGTAATTTAATGACAACTTTTCCTCTTCAGTTTAAAAAGTTTGTCATCTAACGCTGCTATGCTCAAGATAGATATTCATTAACTGTTGATATCAACATGTGAATACAATTAAATTATATGTGTTTCCACAAGAGAAATATAAGATTTATTTTGGTTAAGAAAAGTTTTGCTACCAAAACTGCAAAAACACCTACCTTTTCTAGCGTGCATTACACTCCCACCTTAAAGCTAATATTTCCTCCCACCCCCGTACTTTGCGTTTCACCGCGCGTGATCGGGATAGCCAAATATATCCACAAATGGGTCAGGATCTATAAAATATATAGTTTGATAAGAAATCCACCCGAATATGCTTGGTGGCAATCAAAAACTTCAATGCAATGAAAATACAGTTTGCTAAAAAAACCTCTTTATACATCTCTTTAGTCTATTACTAGGGAGATAAATATCTCAACTTTGTTTAATAAACTGTATTATACTATATACATGTGCTTAGCCAGTTTTTTTTAAATCCTTATTAAATTAATTTTCTATCAAACTAAATGTGAAATTGTTCTTATGGTTAAACCCGCTCGTAAGTAGAGATTTGAGTCTTACAAAGGTGAATGAAAAAGTAATCCAATATCTAGAGTTTTAAACATGTACGTATATCAAAGGCTACATTAAAAACAAAACTTGTCACTCCTCTTGGCGCATTTATTTACAATGTTTTAATAACACTGTAAGCATTTGCCGTTTGCTAACATTGTGAAGTTTCTAACGTAATATATATACACACACACACACACACACACACCGGCCTTTATTCTATAACCATGCCTACAAAGCTCAAGAAGTTTTTTTTTATCACCACGTTTTTCTACCTGTTCAGGTTATACGTCCATATTATAACTACTATAATGGTGTAGGTAGGACAAAATAAACATTTTAGATGTAATCTACCCGCATTCGCGCGGAAGGAGAGTGGGAAACGAGCTAGGAAAAAACCACCCTCAGTAGACCCGAACCCCCATCTTCCTGTCATCGGCAGTCCATTCTTTTGCGAGATAGACGCCTTAGACCATTGAACCACAGACGTGGGTTTGGGGAACACTTAATTAATCATATTCAATTAAGTAACCGCCGAAACTAGTAGCCACGCAATTTAAGGCGCTAGGCCATTGGACTAGATTGGTGGGTACTAAGAACAAGCGCTTCGATTTTCGGCCGGGGACGCTGCGGGTGGTTTTCCACATATTATTTACTACTCATGACCTCATCCTCTCTTAAGTTAAGACATCAATACTTTTGATGTTAAACGTACTAGAAAATATTCGATAGAGGTGATATAGTTTCTAGTCGCTGATAGCCACTTTTGCTATTAGATCGTACTATTTTGGAAGCTACCACATTTATCGATTTATTTTGTTTTATTCATTATGTTCGTAGTGACGCATTGGTTTATTAATAGCAACAACGAGTGACGTGTTTTAAATCAATGAATGGTTTCTCAAGTCGTTATTTTCATTTATTGGAACTTATATTTGCTATGGAGTGTGTTTTTATATCGGACGTATTTCAATATTGGTGAGCCTTTTTCAGAGTTAAGGTGGGATGGAAGAGGATGCAAGAAAAAGCCAGTGTTTTTGCAAATTTTATGGCAAAACATTTTTTTGGTCCAAATAAGTAAAATATTACCCCAGTACAAACATATAGTTTAATTTTCTTCACATGGTAACCTCAACAGTTCTTGACTATCTGTCAAGGGTGTTCTTAGATTTACTGTCAAACTTTTTCTTTCCATTTAAAAGTTTCTCATTTAATGCCATTATGATCATGACAGATATTCAACAACTGTTGATATCACCATGTGAAAAAAATTAAACTATGTTTGTATTGGAGCAATATTTGATTTATTTCGGCCATAAAAATGTTTTGCCATAAAAACTGCAAAAACACTAGTTTATTTCTCGCGTCCCCCACAGTCCCACCGATCGTTGAGGCGTTCCGCTATATGGGCGGGCTGGACCCAAAACCTCTGAGAGACCTCGGTTCGAACTCCAGCTGGGTCAAGTTTTAATCTATTCGGACTGTTCATTCATTAGACCCGTTCGTGTTCTAAGCACTATAAAATAATTTTTTTAGTATCGCGTCTTACTACATGTTTATTGTTTACACGAATATACTAATTACACAAATGAGTTAAATTTAGAGGAAGTGTTCCCGCATTTGCGTAGAGGGAAAGTGGAAAACCTTAGTACACCCGACTGGGATTGGAATCCGGATCTCCTTGTCATTGGCAGTCTAGTCTCTTGCGAGATCGACCCCTTAGTTATATAATGCGGCCACCGAAGCATATTTTAATCTAAAAAAGTTAATAGCTGTATTTTGGAAAATAGTTACAAGATACTAAATTAACCCCTGATTTAACATATACGCGTGGTCCGTCACTTGCGTGTGTGTGTGTGTGTGTGCGTGTGCGTGTGCGTGTGTGTGCGTCGACCTCCTAAACTAATTGTCCCGGATTATATTCCTGGTAGGGCAGAATCTATATCACTTTGATATCGATGTTTTGTTTTTCTATTTGAATTAGGACGAATCATTAATAGCCACCATGTTGTCACCAAAGCTTGTTAATAAATCAAAACCCAAACATTAGCTTGTAAATGTATTGTTTGTAGGCTAATGTTCCCATCCATGAACCTCTTGCTAGTTTATCATTGTCATCATCCCACCCTCATGTTTCCTTCCCGTCACATTGGGACATCGGTCCGGGGAAGGCTGCGTACGCTCCGTTTATCCTGAAACGAATCAGTCTTACCTTGACGAATTACATTATGCCCATAAACACCATAGTGGACCCATGCAAAGTAAGATTGCTTTTGTTTTTATCTCGGTGTCTTTAATAACCATCTGAATCCTCTGGGCGACCTGGCGGTCTAGGGGTAAGGTGTCAGACTTCTATGCTGGCGGCCGGGGTTCAATCCTCGGTCCCGGCAAAGATTTATCTGATTACCAAACCCTTCCTTCACCTCTGACAAGACATCTTGTGAATGTGAGGAATGCCAGGCCTCCACCGTGGTTCGGATTCCACGTTAAACTGTAGGTCCTTCATTTCATCTCACAATCACCCTACCATTACACATTAGTGTAAGTGCGTATAACCCGAACGGGTAGTAAGACGCGGTGCTAATAATAATAATAATAATAATAATAATAATAATAATAATAATAATGAATCCTCTGCATCCATATACTCTAATGTATTATTAATGAATAAGGTAGAATTTAAAGGACACATACCAGCATTTTTTTTATGGGGGAAGAGTGGAAAACCAGATGGTGAAAGTATTACATTTTATTAAGTGCGTCTCCCTCAATATTTTAAATTATCACTTTGGGCCTTTTGATAAAATGAGTTTGACACGCGTGCTCTATGACAAACGACTGGAATATCGGAGTACAAATGTTATAAAAAAAAGTGTTTAGAGACTAAATCAACATTTTGAAAAAAAAAATTGATCAAAGAACGAATTGATAATAAATTTGTAGAGATCAATTGTGTAGATACTTATGTGTCAAAACAGAATGAAAGTTTAAAAAAACTTATTTTAGAAGGCTTATGGCCAACAAGCAGTCATTACAAATTTTAAATAAAAATAGCTGTTTTACTTTAAATGACTTTTTGTTGGCCACATGCCATCTCCTTTTATGAACAGTGGGATTGAAACCGGTGAAACTTTTTTTTTACCATATTTAAAATATTACAACAAAATTATAAAACTATTATTAAAAAAACAAACTATTATAACTGATTCAAATTTTGCTGTTGCAGAGTTGATAATGCAGAAAATACCACGTGTTTTGGTTAAAGCATAATATTGAACTTGATGTTCCGATATATTGGTCGTGGTATGGACCCTTGAAGTCAGATGTTATCCGTGGATCCGTGGATTAAGCTTCACACTCGCTAGTTCGGATCGTTACAGTTCATTTAAAAAAAACTGAAAAACACGTAACCAAACAAATCCGATTCATTTCAGTGTGTGATAGGTTTCTTTTATTAGATACGTTTTAAAAGAATGGTCATTTAAGGGCTTAATGGATGAAGTCTGTTTATGGAGAGATGTGCCCACATTCTCGGAGAAAGTATATGGTAAACCACAGTAATAAATCACACATTTGAAACCAATCTCAGTGCTGTTGACTGGGATTTGAACCTTTAAATTCCAGTATTCAGCAATCTAGCGTATGACAAGCTTTACGCCTAATACCCTGTGAACACAGTTTCTGGTGATAATTTAAATTTGTTCTGTAAACAGTGGATGGGTTTTAATTTTAGGTGTTTTTTCCCTTATAGCTATGTGCACAAATCCATATGTTTCTAAAAAAACAAATAAAATAAAAAACGCTACGCGCATTTTTTCTGTTTGGTCTGTCGCACTTTAATACTCGGTCAGTCAAATGGGGTGGAAAGTTTTTGCTAGGGCTAATCCTAAAGGTTTGCCGAATCTGGTAAAACGTGACAGATAAATTTCTTCCTTTGCTGGTATTCTGACTGAGGGATAGAATAAAACCAGTTTAGCGATAAAATATATTATACATAGGCCTAGTATATCCACTTTAAAGTGGGAGTGTTGGGAACGCGTGTTAAGAGCAGTATTTTTTATTTAAAAAATTGTCAAAAATAAAAAATTAAACTGTTCCAGAAAAAACATAGTTTAATTTATGAAAACTTTTTAGTTTTAGATAAAAAGTTTCTCATCTCATGCCGTTATGCTCATGACAGATATTCAAGAACTTTTCATATCACCAAGTGAAGAATTTTTTTTTTTTCTATTGGGGAGAATTATTTTATTTCTGATGGAAAAAAAATGTTTATACAAAAACACTTACCTTAACTTGCCTTCCACACACTCCCACCTTAAAAGTGAGGTGTCTTGACAGTGTGCTTAACTTCAACTTGAGAGTCTGAAGTTCGATCCCCGGCTAGTTGCACCAGAGTTTGTTTTTCCAGGAGGAGAGGGGGGGGGGCGACCGGGAACCCTGGCTTTATCCTGAGAGTATATGTTTAATATGTATTTCTTATTATTTAGATATTCAACTTTATAACCCTAGTTTGAAATATGCAGCTGTAAACTTGCTTTTCTAAGTTAGTTAGTGTTTTTTGTGAGTCGCGTGTTTGTTCCTGTTTGGATTTGTGTTTAAAAAGTGTACCTTGACAAACTTAAATAATAATTGGCATCACACACTTCCATCTGTAACCTTAAATCTTATCCCACACCTTCGGGTGCATTGGGGGAACTCCCCAACTCCCCCATTTGACAAAGGCTTACTCTAAAGTCATTAGTAACATTAGTAACTGTATTCAAGTCACTAAACATTAATTTTTACAGCACTTTATTGAAGGAATAAAGGATGAGTGGGATTGATATAATAGCACCAGAACTTTTTTTGGACTCAAGAAAGACAGAAAACCATTAATTTAAAGAAATGTTCTGGGAAGCACTCGGTCTGGGCTTAAAACTTCACCCACCGGAGACACAAATGATGTTTTGAAAAATGTGCCTGTTAAGGTTCTCAAAATAAACTTCACAAACATAGTGCACAATCTTTCTCAAATTTGTGTTTGTTTGAGGTAAATAACCTTCAATTTGTATGTTTTTGCACTCACATGCATGCTGCAGAGAGTTGGAAAGAAGTTTCATTTAAAAAATAAAATACTAGGAAAAAATTGGCCTGACTGTTTAGGCTTAAAATAATTTTACATGTGTATGGACAGAATAAGACGTACAATACAAACGCCATAATTTTTTTTTCTGAAATAGCCCTCCCCCCCCCC